>JAVHNF010079935.1:0-11047 GCA_034783455.1 Micropsitta finschii | reverse complement strand
CAAGCACCTTGTTGTTTTTCATGTGCCTTAGCATGCCTTCCAGGAGAACCTGCTCCAAGATTTTGCCAGGCACAGAGGTGAGACTGACTGGTCCGTAATTCCCCGGGTCATCCATTTTCCCCTTATTGATAATGGGGATTATATTTCCCTTTTTCCAGTCATTGGGAACTTCACCTGACTGCCCTGATTTTTCAAATATGAAGACTGAGGCAAAAAAGTCATTAAGAATCTCAGCCTTCTCCAAATTCAAGGTAGCCAGTTCTCCTGATAGCTTCTGGAGGGGGCCTACGTTGTCCCTAGTAATACATACTTAGTAACATATACTTGGCTATGTTGTATAAATCAGGTATTTTCCTCAAATATATTCACAGGTATCTGTCAGTTCTCCTTTAAATAGTAAAAAATTACTGAGTGTTAAAGATAATTTCTTAAGTGCCAAAAATTTATTTAAATCTAGTAAACTGAATTTAAATGATGGTTTCTGCTTTCTCCATTGAGGTAAACGACACAGAAAAGGGAGAGATCCATTTCTTCTGAGTCCTTTCTCTAAATAGTTTTTTGCCTTGATTAGGAGTTCTGCCTATGTAATGAAGTCCAGGCATGACTTGTTATTCCAAGTCTCATTATTTAATTTTATTGTTGTACATCACTATGGAAATACGTGCTGACCTGTGCAAGTAAGTAGACAGAGGAGAGTTCTCCAGAGGAGAACAAAGCAGAAGCCTTAATGTCATGAGCAGGACACACAGACACGCAGCTGAAGATGTCTGGAAGAAATACAGGTTTGGAACGTGGATAATTCATAACCCCTTAAACTGGAAGCGTTTTCTTAGCTAACTAAACCACAGGATTAAAGTCTAGATGACTGCTGTGGTGTGGTTTTAATCCTTCAGCAGCCTAGAGATGCTGGCGGCCGCCGTCCTCACAGCTGGGACGGAGGTGTGTGTCCAGCCAGGCAGCCCTAGCCCCGGCTGCAGGTGAGGTACCTTCGCAGCGAGTGCTGGCAGCGACTCCGCAGGGCGAGTGCAGCTGCTGCCGCGAGGTGTCTCTCGGCGATGCTTTCTTGAGGATGTCTGAGCATCGCAAATACGTGCCGGATGACCAGAACTCATCCAGTGCAGCAGGCAGCTCAGCTGAGGCGCACCTCTCTACCAACATCTTTTGACTGTTAATGAAGAAACCTGAAGCCGTTTGGTTTGGACCGTCTTTCATGGTTTTGTGGTCTCCTCGTGACGTTTTCACTGCTGTCATAGGACTTGAGATCTTGCCATCCTGATGCTTGTTTTATAAATGCTAAATGGATTGCTTTTTCTCCCATAATGGACACTTCTTTTCTTTTTTTTCTTTTGAGTCAGTATTAGCAGCACTGTTCCTGTAGTCACTGAAACTTTTCCTCTTTCCCACCTTCCACTCAGATGTCCCATATCTGTTCCCATTGTATATAGCTTGCATATTTTTCCCTGCTGCTTCTTAAATCTCTACTATTACAAAACTTCCCATATACATTACAGGATGGCCTTTACAGACCAAGAACTCGGGAGTGCTCCTCTTCACTCTCAGTTGTGATGGATGGACTCACAGGGGGATGGGTCCCCACAAGCATCATTCCCAAAGGGCATATGTGCCCCAAACCCTCAGGATCTAGTCAGCCACATTTGTGATATCAGTTTTGGTAAATATGCTTTAGAAAATGCTACAGAAACTCTTTCAGTTAGCAAGAAGTGCATTCAATTCCAAGGGAACAAGAGGATTGCACCCTCTAGACAAAAGGAGGAAGATACAGATTGAAATAAGTAGGCAATATTTAGGTTTAGAGAGTTGGTGACAAAAAAAAAAAAAAAAGATACTGACATGCTGCATTCTCAAAGCAAGAGAAATTTAATCACACAGGAGCGCCAAAAGTTTTGTGTGTGTCTGTAAAACTGATTTCACTCTGTAATGGTATTTCTTGTTCACTACATGCAATACAGGTAAGTTTTTAACTCCTCCGTTCTCCCTTGCCAATGGGAATTGTGAGCTAGGAACAGGATTTTCGAGTCCTTAGCTGGCATCATTCGTCAAAGGAATTACCCCTCCTCCTGGGCTGACACCATCCGAGCCCTGGACTTGGGGGCCATCCAGTGGAGTCAGGGACAGTCCAGACTGTGCTTTCACCTGCTGCCTTGCCTGCCTAGGAGCAGAGACAGATGCCAAAGCTGAGACAGATGTTAGTTCTGTGGATTTTATTTACAGCCGGCAGGTGTGATTCCTATGGGGAGCCCACCTTCCTTTGAGAATGACAGCCCAGTGCTACAGCTGTGTGGGATCACAGACTGCAAACTTCCAAATTCACTCAGAGCCAGAAGCTAAATGAAGTTTGGCCCATAACTGCCTCGACAGCATTTATTGTCTCATGTAAACATAAAATGCTTTGTTGCTCTTTCTGTTACGCACCTACTAGCCTATCCTTCTTTGCTGTAGGGAGCTCACTTCAAGTCAGTTCCTCGCCATTGTCTCTGGATCCTTGGCCTTTACACATTCTGACTTTTTTTTTTGGTCTTGGAATACATATGTAAAAACATCTTTCAGCTTTCCTTTAACAGTTTATGGTACCTCTCTGCTTTTGTTCCCATTTAAGGCACTGTAATACCTATATAAGCATAGGCTATGCACCATCCAGTTGCATGTACACATGCACACCTCAGCATGAGTCACCTTATCCACATCTGTGTGACCAGAAATACAATTCTGCTCTGTGCATTAGCAAGCACTTCTGTGATTTGCAGATATCCAGAAAACAAACAGCCGCAAGCTAGTATCTTATTCTGCTGCTGTGATGTATTTTTTGCTGGCTCTTTTTGAATGTAACAGAAGGTCATTAAAAACAGAAGTGATACCCTCCTCTGCAGTACAGAAATCCCTGTAGAAACTTTGAGGGCTTCTGAATGAGCAAATATTTGTGTTTCCACACAATCAGGTGTATTTGCCTCCTGCCCTTCAAAGGCAGGAAGTCTGTGTCACTGCGGACTCACAGGGGTAGATTCTTAATGGGGATCCCAACCCAAACTGACAGACCTCGGGTGTAATTTTTTTAACCTGTCAAGAACGATCATTTTTTCTTTTGCGTTTTATTTTTATTAACAAGATACAAGGCACAAAGTACCCTCAGTTGAAGGCAACTTTCTAGAGCAGTAACATTCGCAGTCACTCCACAGAAAAAGTGTCGCAGGAGCCTAATAAAGGTTTAGTGAGTTTTTAATTGTGAATGGCACTCCATGCTGAAGGCACAGTTTTGGGGAGAAATCTGGTGAGAGCTGTACATTTAATCAGAGTGGCACCACTGCATTGCCTTCACCCAAAATCAAGATCAATAGGAAAGCATCTGTATCTGTTCATGTTGGAGGTGCAACCTGAAATCTGCGTTTCCGTGGTGGCTGCACTCCCATGAGGTCATGAGAGAGTCACCGTCCTGCGCTCTGCCTCATTTCTCTCATTGTAAAACATGATTTACTTCACTTATTCCCACAGGTTTTGTGGTTGTTAATGGGGAATGTAAACTGCTGTTTTACTAGTGCTCCAGCTGAGAAATCAGGCCTGTCTTTCTCACTGTGTGTTCTCTGTTTGTCACATGCACGCAACACAGCGCTGGAAAAACTGAAGAGTCCAGCTACTGGGTGGGGGCGTGACTGTGGTTCCCAAATACCCACTTGCTGTGCTTGCTGGCTCAGGCTGTGTTTGTAAACACTCACAGGCCCTCTCCTTTGGATTGTTCCTTGGAGCCAAATTTTGTTTTGATGTTAAACAGGATGTATGTGTTAATTTATTTTACTCAGGGTAGGAAATTGCTGCCAATGTTCTTTGAAGAGCCCTGTGAGCCATCTCTCCTCTCACATAAACATTAAGGGAATTTTGGTTAAAGTGCTTATTTTTTTAAACTATGCATAAATGTTAATCTGGCTGGTTTACAGCAGAGAAGTTTTACAGGCTCCTTTAAAAATGCGAAGGTCATGTTTAAACAGTTACTGTTTAAACTGAGGAGATGAGACACTGGGCGAAGAGGATTCAGAGATGAAAAAATGAAAACCAGTGTTTTCTGCTACCAGGTGTTATTTGAGAGTTTAGCACTGGTAAAACTGATGGTGAAGTACTTCAGAGACCAATTGCTTCTGCATCTACTACTTTGTACTTGTCCCATGGACATTGTTAGTGAAAATACACCCTTCCTGCCTTAGTCCTAAATTGAAAGGACTTCTGCTGATGACAGGAAAGCACAGGCTCTTTAAATGCTGACTTCCTGAGACTGCCAGGGGGGCCAGTTCATGCCAATTACGGCAGTGATGTTTGTGATGATGAAGTATACTACTTCCTCGTTTACAATGGTCCAGGAGGCCGTGATGATTAAATGTTGCTTGTGAGGTCTCCCACATTCAGCATAATCTCTCAGGAGAAAAACGATTGAGAATCCCAGTGCTGGATGATTCTGCCTATCATAATGCTGCACTCCCACCTGGGCAAGGAGCACAGGGTGCTTCTTTTCAAAATCCAGAGCTGCAAGTTTGACAAAAATATTCAAGCCTTATGGAATGCTCTTAAGTTAAATTTAAGTTAGAAGAAAGCAAAGATCTGTATATTTTAAATAACTTTCTGTGACAGCATTAAGTAACCCTTGTCTTGGTTTGATGTTTAATTGGTAGGGTGTTATGATTTGAGAGCTGATGCAGTTCAAACCGATATCACTTGCTACTAGACATGCACAGTATTTTACCAAACAAGACCAGACAGATGTCTTGTTCTGAAAAGCCTGCAGTTTGAGACTGATCTTTCAAGATTCTGTATGATGCCAGACGCTCCAAGGGAATGATTTGGTCTCTTTGTAATCTCACGTTTCTGCATACATCTTAGTGTAGGTTTGGTGTCTAGCACTCTTATACTAGGACAACAATCCAGGCTTTTACATCAAGACCTAACTGAGAGCTTAACTGAAAAAGTTTAGTATCTCCCCAAGGACTGTGCCATAAATTCAACTGAGATGACAAGAGGAAGGAATTGGAAGATGGATAGTGTGAGAATAGATGAAGTTTATCTTTCATTTGAGTTGAATTCAAACGGAGCTAGTAATGGTGAAATGTTGTGATGACTTTGGTGGTGAGAGTTAAATTGGAGGTTTTCCCAGTGATCTGTGCTCCATTTTAAAAAGCAAAGAAACAAAATTAGTTGTAGCTGGCACTAAATGCTAATCTTTTTTTTTATTTTAGCAGTAGCAATAGATGGCAATGACTGATCCACAGCAACCAAACTGCTCATTTCTCATTCCTTTCGGTTATGGGTGGCTCACAGCAATGAGGGAGTTGCTTGTTCATATTCTTCTCAACACTGTGAAAGACAGCATTCAGCTCATGAGGACTGTACATTTGCCATCTTTTTGGTAGTATTAGCCTTCCCCTAGCAGAGACCTGATTTTAAAAACGAGGGAGACTTTCACCCCAGGATATGGTATTAGTTTCCAGTCTTTATTCAGTAATCAATACCATTCAGTACGGTGTATGCATAATGCCACACAATATTTTAAGTTGATGGAGATATCTGGGATATAGGAAAAATCTGTGTTCACCCTTTACGTAACAGTCATTGAGTCATGCAATCTTGTTTAAACAAACAGTGTGAATCTTAAAATAGCCCCTGGACATTCCACCACAATGGCCATATTCAAAGAACATTCAAGATGTGCCCTCTATCATATAGCCACACAGTAACCCTTTAGTGACAGCGGAGCCACGTAAAGACAGTATTAAGCTACACTTGGCACTGAACACACAGAGCTGTTCACTTGGTCTAATGAAGCAAAAAAATCTGCTTCTCTGTCATCCATCCACCAAGGGAGGCAACAGACATGAAACCTTTTGAGGCTAAGCTCAGCTGAGGGTGATTTCAACATACCAGTTATTGTTAATAGCTAATTATTATGGGAATTCATGGAACCTGACCTTGTTGCCATATAAATGGTGGGAAACTCTGCTCTTCACCTGAATAACCATTGACATCAGCCACTTTTAAGAAGATAGGAGTGAAAACTTGAAATTCTTTGAAAGCAGTACTATTAATATTGCTATAGATTCCCTGCCGGTGTTTTCTGTAGGCCCTTACTGATATATTTTTAAGGATAGTTTAGATATAATAAAAGCATAAATATTTTCTGGAACTGCTCGGTTATGACAGCAGTCAGTAGACATTGCAGCTCAGCATTCAGAAATTGTTTGGTAGTGCCCCTAGCAAAGAAAGCTTCAAAGAAGAGGCTGGAAAGGATACTTTTCTGGAGCTCTCTCGGTTTCTAACCTAGAGCTCGGGCTAATATTGGAGGGACTTGGATTTTCATGAGATAAGAAACATAAATTCAGGGTCTGCAGGTGAAGTACTCAGCTCTTCAAAACTGTCCATGTTTTATCTTCCACCAGGCTTTGTCTGTAACATGTGTATTTGTGCAGAAAGCCAGAACAGGCTGTGAAATCGGTCAATAAACCTGGTATTGATCCCTCAGTAAAGGTAGGTTAAGGCTCCAGAGAAAAGACTATGTGGAGGGAGCTTATGGTAGCTAAATGAGCTGAATGTGTACCAAATGTTTCCCTTTCCTAGTGGGAACCTAACCTGCACTTCTGACAGCCAAAATCACAAGTACTTCAAGCTGAGAGGAAAATGCCTCCTGCCTAAGTGGCTCGCAAAGATCCCAGTGAATGATGTGTGTCCCCATGAGTCACTGTGGGAACTGGGGAACCAGGCAGGCCACCAGCTGGGCACACAGGGCCTGCCCAGAGCACCCAGGCACCAAGACCCTGCCAGCTACCCCGTCCCGTGTTTGAACTGCCCTGGAGGCACTGACCCACAGCTCTGGAGAGCGGAGATGTATAGAACAGGGCTGGCCATTTGGACATATCCACTGGCCCTGCCTCTTAACAGGAGAGAGTGCTCAGTGCTACTAAAATAGAACAAATTTGCAATGATATCAGGTTATATGTTTTATGAGCCATATAATTAACATGCGACACTCAGTGCCATGGGATATTATTGACTTAGTAGCTTAGTAAGTATCAAAAAGGATTAAGCATTGACATGAAGCAGAATAGCATGTGCACTGACACAAGCTAGGATCAAAATTACAAGGGCTACCAACCCTTATGCTTCAGGGCATATTTTGATCATCAGCTTGGGGCCAGAAGGAAAGCTACTCTCTAATTGAGCAGTGCACAGGATGCATGTGGGTTACAGTTATACGTATCTCTGTGGGCCTTTTTGATTCCTTTCCCTTCTCCTTCTCTTTCTTCTTTTCATCCCCTCCTGTTTCCCCTCCCTCACATTTGTCGTCTGGAATAGGTCACTGCTGAAGACAAGACACTAAATTAGATGGATGGCTGAATAGTCTGTACTAATAGGGTAATTTAGTGTTTGCTTCTCTCCAGAACCCGTAACGTTTATTTCAAATATAAATTTTATATTCACTTACTAAAAAGCTCCTGTCCTTCCAACCTTCCTTCTATGCATGCTACTTTTTGTTTTTATCAGCTACACCTACAAATCCACTTAAGCTCATTTGAATCGTGATTTTTCAGAGGTAACAAGTGAACCTCAGTTTGGGAAAAGGACGAGAACAACCAGGCACATTAAAGGAAGCTGATTTATCTGATTTATAAACAGAATGGACAGCAGAGGCATAGAGAAGAAAATTACTTGCTTCTTTGTGGGACCTCAAGGTAAGAGCTGAAAACCAGAGAATGTCTATTTAAAAAACATGCCTACTCATTTCATTTGTTGCTTATTTCATTTTTGCTTCTTGCCTTCACCCTTACAGACTGATTTCTAACTCCACCCATCCTTGCCCTTCCTGGGTGCTTTATTTTTGCTAACATCTTTTCTTCATACCTGGCACTAGCCAGCACTGCTCCACTTAGCTCACATACTGCCCTTTGGTTTGCTCACCCTTGCTGGAAAGACCCTGTGGTGCAGGTTCTCCAGTATCCTTCCCATTTTCCACAGTGGGTTGAACTCCAGTTAGTTTCTGTGAATTCATTTTCTAGTCCTTTACTTAGCTTCCCTAAAGACCAAAGCTTTGTGTTATTGTCTTCCCAAAGACATTCTTCAACATGCCAAAGTTGACCTTAGGCTCCATGGACAGATGGGGCCTGATCCAAAGTCCATTAACATTAGAGGAAATGTCCATTTACACCCATGGGCTTTGCATTTTACTTACCTTCTTTAGTGCCTCTTACTCAGCTTCAGAGAGAGATTAATCAGAAAAATCAGATTAATCCCTCGCAGATCCCTGACAGTTCCATGTACTGTATAAGCCAACCTGTGCTACTTCAAAAGATGAAGACCACAACTGCTACTCTGCTAACATCAAATCTGCAGCTAGCTAATACTAAAAGGAAGGTGTTATTTCCTGATTTCCATCTTGCATAACTGAGGTCAGAATTTCACTCACTGATCATTAGCTGAATCTTCCATTACTAGTGTAGAGGCTCTCTCAAAACTATTTCTTACTCTTCAGATATTCTTGGTCCCTACAACATTCTTCTGACCAGGCACCCTTCAAGATTCACTCTGTTTGCAGTTTTACCCTCAGTACAAGTAGACTGCTATGTCAGCCAGAACATCAATACTTCTTTCTGTTGACACAATACTCTCTTACCCATATTGCCACCCCTCCTCCTGCTTCATTTTGTCTACATTCCTGTTGAAAACTCTACTCCCATAGTCTCCCACTCAATACTTGGTTTAATCAAGTCTGTCACTCAATTTATATCTCACTTCTTGCTTAACACAAGTTTCTCGGTTAGCAATCTGTTTCTGTAACACTTGCTATGCGTAACACATGGTTAGCTTTTCTTTCTACGCTTGCTTCTCTGTTTTCTTTCTGATTTCCAGACCTCAGTTTTCCTTGTAACACTAGAAGATGAGAGACTTCCTCTTGTCTCCCATTTTTTGTGTTCCTTATGTATTTTACGAGTTCACTGCAATGAGGCCTACTTAAATATCATGGGGTGCTTTGTGTAGGGCATGAAACAGTCCTCAGGTCCAGTTAAAATGATTTTCAACTGCAGAGTCTCACTCAGTTTAATATGTAGCTTTAGGTAAACCTCTCCTGTTGCTGTATTTCTTTGTTGTGGCTTATACCCCTTACCATCTTCATCATCTTTGCTTGGTTTGTAGTGACACGGGACAAATGCACAGAAGTTAGATTATTTCCCTCTGGCAGCTCATTCAGCACAGTGTGCTAAAATCTGGTCTTGAACATCCATCCTCAGTTTTTGTGTTGAGGAACAGAGAGTGGAGCAGAATCCTGTTCCAGTTGCTCCGTACATTCTACCATAGGGGCCTAGGTTGCATATATCTTGACCACATCACCTAGTGTAACCCAACAGAAACTCAGCAGCTCACTTTTCCTGCACGAAGAACACCCAATGTAATTTTGGACAGCAGAAGTGCACTAAAGGTTTCCTATCAGCAATATTGGCCACCACCACATCTCCCACAGGAGTCTGTTACTAGACAGTGCCCCTGGTAAGGACCGTGGGGTAAGGACTGCTTTCCCCCTCGGCTGCAGCTCTACTAGTGGTTAGAGAAACTGGTGGACTGCTGACTGAGGCTGTTAGAGCAGCTTTAGCTGGGCAGGAGGCAGGTTCACTGATCAGCACCTGTTGGATAGATCATTTGTTGGTTTTCTGAATTCTTCTGCTGGGTCAGCAGATTCCCAGGTTTAAATGCTGGCACGGTATAAGACGCAGAATGCTGTTGTTTCATAATCACCTTCTAGAAGTATTGCTTTGTTGTAATGCTACTGTTATGTTGCCCTACTTTTGGTATCTACTTTCAGCAGAGGCTTGGTGAAATTTTGCCTACTGCATCGCTGAAGTGTAGACTTTGCAGCACTGGTCTGGCTGTATTTAACCTGGGGATGGGAAGTGGGGGGGATATTGGTGGCTGCTGTCACTGCTTTTTATGTGATTGAATAACACCATGCTTTCATAGGCTAGTCATAAAGCAGGAATACATGGTACAGCACTTTTCATTTTCGGATCACTCTGATACTGTTCCTGGCTTATGGTACACTTATCTGTCTCTCTGTATGTTCTTAGCACAGCTCATGCTCCCAGTAGTGCAGGAGAGGCCAGAGCAGCCCTTCCCTCCCTGGCTGTATCCGTGACTGCCCTATATAAATCTGCATATTAAGCAGATTTGGCAATTGTTCAGAGAGAGACAGACTCACTTAAGTAAAAGGTGAAAATAAACTTGTTTATAAAGGCCCTGCAGACAGCGCTCTCAGATGGTACGCTATTAGAGGCAGAACAGAGGCTGGTTTGTTTTCTTTTGCAGCTGGAGACCGATGATTTGTTTGCCGGCTGCGTCCAAGTCCCATCACCATAAACCATACGTGTGTGCGAATGCCGGCTCTCGTTCTTTAGTAGTTTCAAGGCACTTGGCGTGTTTCGGGTCTACCTCTGCACCAGATGGTTCATTTCCTTGGGGACTCCCACACGCACCCACAGGCTCGGGCGGCCTGGGAGCGCTCCTGGCGCGACCCCAGGCGGATCATGGGGCGGAGGACGTGGGGCTCTGCTTCCCTCTCCCGCGGGGGAAAAAGGCCGAGCGACGGCTCCCTGCGCAGGCGGTGGCTTCGGGCTGTGGTCGGCAGCGGCCGCGATCTGCCTCTTCCTGCCAGCGCCACCGGCTGCTTCGCCGGCCGAAGCAGGACACCGGGCAGTCAGTGCCTGCAGGGCCGCGGCAGGCAGGGAACAGGTCACCCGGCATCAGCCCAGCTGACGTGCGCTCGGGCGAGGGCGGCGGCCCCCCCGCTGCACGCAGGAAGTTTATCCGGCCGCGGCTCTCTCGGCCCCGGGCGCTGCGGCCTCGGCCCGGCGCCCCCCGCGGGGGGAGTTAAGAGAAACACCCGCGGGTGCGCCCGGCCGGGGCTCCCTCTCCCGGCTCTGCAGGCTGCGAGCCGGAGCGCAGCGAGCGGGAACGGCGCCGAGCCCGCCGCAGTCTGCCCCTTCCCTCTCCCCGTGCGCGGGGCCGCTGA
>JAVHNF010079931.1:8364-18674 GCA_034783455.1 Micropsitta finschii | reverse complement strand
AGCCATGACCATATTGCAGTTCCAGAGAAAATTGCCTGGAGGATGACATACTGCAGTGACCTTCAGGTCCCAATAGTTAAGGGACTGAAGTCTTGATTTCCCCCCTTACAATCCCCAGCTCATGCAGTTCCCCCTTCACAGGGCTGCCATGACTGATGTGGGGAAGAACAGCCAAGGGGATTTGTAATGCAGGGTTCTGCCCTCAGTTGTTTCCATAGGAAATAAAGAGGATATTAGATGTTAACCCCTGTAAACAGCACTTGCAGGACAGTTTCACTCTCCCTATCTCCACACTGCCAAAACCCCCCATATTGCTACATTTATAGATCAGTCTGTGTACCTGCTAGATCTACAAGTACATAAGCAGGTCCATCTGGGCAGCAGATGAAACAAGAACGTTGTTGGATTCACTCCATCCCTGCTTCCTTGACACTGTATTGTTTTGAGAGGTGTGCAGTGCATCGAAAATATTGTAAGCCTTTATCACAGAAGCAGAAAGAAGGGTGAAATATTTCCACTGTACCAGTGAGGCTTGAAGGAGGTGGGTGTCATTCCCAACACAAAACAAGACCTGTCCCACAACCACTTTGCATTTGTTTTCATGGGAACTCTGCCTTCAGACTGCCAAAGCCATGGGCTCAGCTGGGCTGGGCTGGGCTGCCACCCAGCTCTGCTGGAAGCTGCTCTCTGCAGTGCAAGATGATTTGCAATCATTTTCCATGTCCACAACCCTCTAGCCTACAGCAGCCGTTTGAGAAAGATGGGGTTTGTCACCCATTGCAATGAGAACACATCCAAGCACCCAGTGCTAGGAAGCACATTGTGCTCCTAGTCTGATGATTTCAATAGGGAACTGAGGCCTCAGTTTAGTAGAAGTCTCAAGTGGAGGTTTAACTTCATGTGTGGGAGCAATCCCCATGAAATTAGATCAGACACATCATGAAAGTTAACTCCGTACTACTGTTGTACTGTAGCTTCCAGGTGCACAGCCTCCATCAGGATCAGGCCTTTCCCTGCATTATGTTGTTTTGAGGCAGCAGAACACTGGTAAAATGGGATGCCAATAGAGACAGTACTAACCTTTTAGTTTGTAAATCCTTTGTTTCTTCAAGAAAGATCCACACTGCAGATTTTTCCAGTTCTGTTCCTGCCTTTCACCCTCTTTTCCAGCTGCATAAGGAAGTCAAATGCTTTGCTCAAGGTTACACTGACTGATGTACTGGGGAAATAAAGACTATATCTGGCAGCTGAGATGTCTTTTCAATCATTCATTTCCATAAAATTCTAGTTCTAGTAAACCAGGTTATAACCTACAGTTTACACCTGATGAGGTGTATCTAGTTCATCTGTNNNGCTTTCACTCAGTGCACATCTGTATGCACATGACATTCTGTAACACTTTATAGTGAGGTTATTTTCAATAAGTAATAATAATATTTCCATTCTGAGATGACATTTACTAAGCACAGTTGTGTATATTACAATACACTAAAACAAGGGAAGTTCACAAAGGCCATTTTGCTGTATTCTGGTTTTATTGTATCAAACCTTCCCATCCACTGTTAGTGGATGGGAATGAAGCAATCTCCCTGATAAACTATAGAATCAAACCCGTTTGTATAGCTGCTATATATTCATTTAACAACAAAGATTATGTGTGCAGCTCTGTCTTTATTCCACTCCAACATGTCTCCTAAGCTGAGATATTGAGTGCAGGTGGCATTTATATTACTGTATCATCTATTTACAGGAGGTGAACTCCTGAGAGGCAGAGAGAGCCAACAGCTCAAGCCCAGCTCCTATTCACCCTAATGACAGTACATGAGATTTTCTGGCCTTCCAGCACCTTCACCACCTGATGTCAGTATGCATTTCAGAAGACTGATAACTAGGAATTCACTGATCAAAGAGGGTTGTCTCTGAAGAACAGTATAGTCACAGGGGACTTATAGCCCACTCAATTTATATAGCACTATCTGCTTGTGAAGCAACTTGTCTCATTAAGAATCTTCCTATAGTGCAGCAATAAACAGTGTCTTACCTTAATAACAACTGAAATACTGAACAAATAACTTAAACAATTGCATTTGATTCATTTTAGCACCCAGAGGAGTGGGTGAAGTAACCAAATAACCACCAAATAACCGTTGTAGGGGTGGGGGAATCAATGTTTCAGGTTTAAGAGTTTAAATTAGTACTTTTTAATGTATAAGATATTTTTCTAAGCTACTGATCTATTTGTATTTAACCAAATAAACCTATATAGCGTCACACATGCCTAAAACCTGTGCAAATGTAACTGTGTAAGTAATGAGAGGAAGAAGTCCGTTGTACTCAATACAATGGACAAAGGCCACATTCTAGGCCAAAACTCTCTGTTCTTGTGCAAGACATTTAAAACCACGCTGTTTCAGTTTCACCACCAGTATACTGGCAGTATCTTTTCACCAGCACACATGCTACCTGGATGAATGAAGTTTTTAACCATTCACTTAAAGATTCTATCAAAATAGCAAGCATACATGTAGAATTGGAAAGCTAAATCCTTATTATAAAAGCACACTTATATCTAGCCAAACCAGCCTGTTCTAGGCTGGCAAGGAATACTGAATCCAGGCTACGTTATGAGAATGATTGAGAGGGAATGGTGTAGCAATCGGTTGCTGTTCTCAGCTCTGGTACCAGTCTAACAGTCAAAAGCAATACCTGCATAAAAAGCTTTGCTTGGCAAACTGGAAATCGCCAGGAGAAATGGTGTTCAGGGAGATAGGAGTTCCCAAATCCCAGAAAGAAGATACTAAATACTTTCATGGGTAAACAACACATTCCTATTCACTCATGTCTAAGAAAGTGGAATTTGTCACCCCTTCACCTCATCCATTTAGTTCTGTCTTCGAAGTATGGGAGCACAAGTACAGTTACTAAGAGGATAAATGCTATTATTTAACATTATTATTTTCATATCATGTCCATTAAATCTGAACAAGATGCTAAGAAAGGACAAGCTGCAAGAAAAGCAGAAAAAAGAATCCTGATAAACTGTGGGAATCAAGCTGTGATTCAGCTAAAACAAGTGATTGTACAACTCTACATTCATCTGGATAGGTAAAAAAAAAGGAGGAAGGGAGAACACCAGGGAAATACCCGCTGGTTACAAGGGACTGAACACTGAACACCAGCTAGTGATGCGCTCTGAGGGAAAGATAATTGCAGTTCAAACTGAAACACTGAAATTCCTCAGTTACAAACCACTTGAAACCAGGTATTACACAGCCAGCTGTGCCTCAGGACTGGCTCCAAACAGTACAGTGC
Source organism: Micropsitta finschii (assembly GCA_034783455.1). NCBI lineage: Eukaryota > Metazoa > Chordata > Aves > Psittaciformes > Psittacidae > Micropsitta > Micropsitta finschii. Next base: position 15,362 of record JAVHNF010079931.1, on the reverse strand, counting down.
ACACTGGAACCAGTCACCAGGCTAAAAACCCTGGAGCTGTTTCCACCCTCTACGGTCTCCCTGCCTGCAAGGGCGGCGGCATCAGCAACCACAGCAATAAAGAGCAATGGCCACACCAGCCGGCAGTGGTGTCCTCCCTCCATGGCTCCAGGAGAACAGCTCATCTTTTATTCCTGAAGAACAAGGCCTCTGGAGGTCAAAGCAAGAAAACAGGAAGTAAATATATCTTGAGGGCACTCGGTTACAAGCTGGAGAGTGTCCGGGACATCATGAAAGGGAGGCGTGGATGAAGGGTGGAAGCATGCAAGCTCCCTTCCTACCAGCCTTCCTGCCATGTGAGGAAGGGGGATTACACAGGGCAAACCGCACCCTGCATGTCCTGTGTGGTGACCCAGTGCAGGAGGGATCAATCTCAGCTAAGATCCCTCTGAGGTTTGGTTTGGAGAGGCTGCTCTTTACTTGAAGAACTCAGAGCAACAGATTATGGAAATGGCTGGAGTAATCTCTCTTCCCACTTTCCACTCTCCTCTCTCATCCAAAACCTACGTCACCCTAACGGAACTTCTGCTTGTACTTTCAAGATAGGAGCACACTTCAGATCAGGATAAGCACCTACCTGCAAAAAGAGATCTTGTCTTTCCATATAGCCAGACAGCCCTTTTCCATTTCCAATTGCCCCCAATAACAAAGACCACTCTTAATATCACTAGTGAAAACAACCTCATGCAATCCTTCACTTTCCTGAGAAGACCAACGCGAAGCTGCAGATGTCACGTCAGCCACTAACTGGAGACAGGGAAGTGTCCTGGAAGCTCTAACTCCAACCATCCACCTCCTCACCACTCAACACACAGCACTGGCTGTTCTTACTCCATATGCCTCACTGTCAGGGCTGGCTGTTCCTGAACTCAGGACACTATAGCAAGACCTTTCCGAGAAGCTTGAACTCCTTTCATATTTCTGGAATCTGCAGGGAAAGAAAGAAGCTACCTATTATTTCTGACAGGCTTCCTAAAAGAGGACACATGAAGGGCAAGTTTTCTGTCTTGAAAAAAATCACAGAAGAAATGTAGCATTTACATTAATATCCATCCTTTATTGTTTTAATTCCTGTCTAATGAATATTAACCCTCAAATATCATCCCTGCAGGGCTGAGCAAATGAGAAACAAGTCATAGTAGAGCAGTGAGAATGAAGGGTTGGGGGAAACCCACACATCAGGAGAAGCAGAAAAATGTGCCTTGGGAAGAAGCAGCCAACATTCATTTAATAATGCCAACATTTTATATGCAAAGCTTTCCTGGGTGGCAGTAAAACATATGGAGTAATAATGGCATGTGGTGGGATTAGATAAAAAAATAAATGAATATATAAGGTGCTTTTTATGGTAGAGGGGTGAGGGGAGGAAGAAAGAATTCTTTAACAGTGCAAACATTACCTAATATTACTGCTATAGAAAGAAATTTTAAGATCAACAAACCCCCCCTAAAATCTGCCCCTAAATTAAATCCTACTTTTACTCAAGTTGGTGGAAGTCTTCTCCTGCACTGCAGGTTTTTCTTCATCAAGATCCATCCTCTTATGCAAGGGAGTCCCAGCAAGGCATTCGCTGGTGCAGGATAACGTCGACATTTGGCAGCAGAAGTCATGCACACAATCACTTCACAGCTTCCCCAGTGAAAAGGGGTAGACCACGGAGGCAGCCACTTGTGCAAACAGAGCCCTGCTACAGTCACTATTGGTGACAAGATCCTGACTTGGAGGAGAAAAGGCACTGTACTGCCGCACACCAGCCCCAAGCTGTGGGTGCAAGCAGCCGAGCGCTCAGGGTGCTTGCTACAAGGAGAAAAGCATGACAAGCACAAAGGACCATGCCTCTCTCCCATGCTTTTATCAAGTGTTCGTAGCCCACAGCTGCATTCTGGTATCTAGAAAGATGTATGCTTCAAGGATTTACCTTTTTTTTTGTGCAGACAAAAGAGGAATTCTAGGAGAAAGTCTATTCTCTTGGCTGTCACGGGTGACCCTATGTGGCTTTTAACACAAGTGTCCATACTCCACTACTGTCTAAAGCTGTAACCACACATCTGGTCTTGCACTGGTCACTTGTTCTTTATTATGTGCTTAAAAAAAATCTCAAAGAAATGAAATTTCAATTTCGTTGAGAGTCTTAAGCGTCCAAAGGGCAGGATATCAGGACCAGCAGGTCACTGCTCCCGAATCCTTCTCTTGTAACCTAGTGTAAAGTACTGGACAAATTTTAATCTGTTCCTCAACACACGCATAAAAATAACTATAAAGCTTCTCTGGCTTAAAATTGCAGTGATCTAAATCCACTCTTCTAAGTATTTTCAGGTGCTTATAGAAAAGAATTGGAAATATAGGCAACATTAGAGTCTCCTGGTAGCAGTAAGCTGAAATTGATCTTTCCATCACTACAGTTTCCAGTCTGACTTGCCTTGCTTCTAGCAGTATGGATTTCCTCACTGCAGACTAAGGTGGTGTGCTGCTGAGAATTCCTTGTGACAGCATTAAAAAAAAACATTTTAAGGTACTTAATGCAAATGTAAAAAGCAATGAGATGCCATAAATAAAAGTGCTCTGGAAACAGGGCAGGCAGATGTCAAGCTGTATTTACCCAGAGTGTTCAGGTGGGCTGCCACTGCCTCTGCAGCTATGGAGATGCTGACGAGAAAGAAAAGATGAGGCAGTGAATGGGAAAAGAAATTCCGAGGTGGCAGTGTGCTGGTGGAGAGTGGATTATATTTAGGGAGAGCTATTATATTTAGGGAAAAAGATAAATGGCACATATAACATTAGCTCAGATCAGCACAACTGTACCCCTGAGGGACATTCTACAGATAGCCATACGGAGAATGAAGGGATGATAATGGATGGATGCTACAAGAACAAATTAATACTTTACATATACTGACAGCATCACCCATGGTTTTCCTCTAGAGATCAAGTACAGCAGCTGTGTAGGAACTAGAGCCCCTTTCAGACTGGGTGCAGACACATCAAGCCCACAAAAACACCTAATATAGTGATGCCTTATTTCATAAAGCACCAGTCCAGCCTCCCTTTGACTACTTCATCCCTACTTTCACTCCTGGCATTTGTACAGCTTTGCTTTATGCTTTCACCCTCAGTGAATGCAAGAGAAAATGGTCTGTATCATCAGAATTCATCCCACCGTCTCCAACCTAACTGTGTGAAAGGCAGAGTGTGAACAGGGAACAGCCTCAGAGGGGACTGTGGGCTCCGCATTTCCCTGGCAGCAAGACCATCTGTGCTACATGACCTACTTGTGTCTGCTGAACAACTGCACACTGCAATAGGAGGTGACAGCTTTAACTGCGACTGCAGGGCTGGTGGGGACAGGGCATGGACAGCCAAAGAGCTTTGCGCTTCTCTTAACACTGTAATTTAAGATCTTAGCCCCTGACCTAGACCTGCTGGATAATGTATATTAGTGTCAGCCCTAACAACAACGGTAAGCTGAACTCACAGATTAAACCCAAAAGCAAAATGACCTTGAATACTGAACAGTTCTCCTCTCCCTCCCAAAACCCCTGTATATAAGGAATTTTTGATTACTTGTCTGTACTGAATATGCAGCACAGATACATACTTTTCACTAACGACTGCCCAGTTTCCTCTCTTGTGCTTTATTTCTATTGCCTTCTGGATTTTACACCTCACATCCCCCATCGTAAATTCATCACCTTTGCTCTTCGCTGTCAACTACTGCCTCACTTTTAATGTCTTCACTGATTTCAACTTCTTGTTCAAACTCAAAACAAGCTACCCTCAGTTTCACCAACCACAGCATGCAAACCAGCAATTATTTTGCCACAACTTCTGCATTTACCCAGCCCTCTGACGAAACCTGTTGCATTGAGCTTCAGTTTCCCTGTAAAGGCCCTTGACTGGAGCTGAGCTAAGAGCCTCCATGTGGTCTTTAAAGGACATATTCCCTACATGGAGCACATGCAGCTGGGACTACATTGCTCCTGGGATGACAACAGCATCACGATTTATTTCTCTGATGGTGATCTCCATAACTAGTAGTAGATGCTGTTTGAATACACTCAAAAGGAACATTTCCCTTGCTAACTAAATCATGAGAAAAAAAGCCTTTATCTGTACTCTATACCGATTACAAATACTTAGTAGGCTTTTTCTATGTATCTTTTGGGGTGAGAAGGAGACAGGTCAGAAAGAATAATCTTATATTCAGGATTATTCTTCTTTCAGGATAATCCAGAACATCTGCATGCATGTGTATCTGAGCACTGTTGACACAGCAAAAGAGTTCTGCCATTTCAGCACTGAGTTTGGAATTCATTTTATCCTGGATGTATCTTGTGACCTCAGCAGACAGATTACAATAATAAAAGCAGTTCAGATTTTGGGACAGAAGGATTTTAAAACTTTCAGCTGATGTCTGCCCATCCACCTGCCTCACATCCCTATCAACATTGCTGTGCCTTCAATAAATACTTGTTCTAAGTTTGGTAAATGCCAGAACCACTGCTAGAAGTTACTGCCTACACAAGGAAGAAGACCATGCTCCAAAAAACCACCTACTGCAACTGATTAGCAAGAACATACCACAAAAATCTGTCATCAGGCTCTCCGCAACAATTCACAAGAATAGCCCTTACTTGTCCTTTGGATGCTTACCAGTAGCAATCCTATGCATATAGTGGGAGAATTAATGCTGGCCAGGAAAATTATATCCTATCTACAGGCTGGTACTTCCTAAGCAGCATAACAACTGTTTAATCTGGCAAGAAACCAAAGTGTGTCCGGTGTGCTGTGCTGACAGACCGTAATGAGCAGCAGTCCTGTGTGCAGCTGCAGTATTTCACTGTCTCATGTAGGGTTCTGTGGAGCACTGCAGTAAGTTAAATCCAAAGGCAAGAGTAATACAGTGAGTTTGAGGTATTAACAGGCATAATGTATTCATCTGGTATGTGTGCTAGAGTCTAAATACTGAAAAAAAAAAAAAAAAGCCAACTGTTTCACCCTCATATGCCACATAATTGCAGTGTTATTTAATTTTCTACTTTACTTCCAATGGAGGAAAAGTTAATCCACAGTTAATTCAGCCAGACAAGTAAAAGCTGCAGTCCACTTTCAATTTCTCCCTTACATAATGCTTGTTCTAAAACCAGTAGGAACAATGTACAGCTATTCATAAAACTAAATATGCAAAACACGACTAAAGCACTGACCTGCCTAAGTACAAACTCAGCTATGAGACAGCACTTTGCATAACAGAAACTTCACCCTCCAGAGCTTTAGAGCATAGTGAGAAACTCCGTCGTCACTGTCAGGCTACAGGCAGAACCAGTTCTACAGGCTGAAGGCGATGCTCCCATCTGCCAATACTCACAAGCCAACCTCAAAACCCCAACCTGCACTTACAGCAACATTGGAACGCCAACGTTGTGGGAAGTACCTTATGAAGCATCACCCCTCACACAGGGCTTCAAATATGCTCAGTTCTGAGTTCCTGCCTCATCCCGATCTTAAATTAGAAACACTTCCCAAGGAATCAGAGCCCTGAAGGACAGATCCTCTGCTCGCTGACCTAACACAAATATAATTGGTTATGTGGAGCATAAGCAAAGCTTAAAGATGTACCAAGGAGCCAGTAACTCCTGAAACCAACAGTCTGGGGATAACCAAATTCGAACATGTTACCTACCTTGCCCAAAATACAATTGCTGGCCTTTACTTAGGTGGAAAAAAAACATGTATAATTTTATGTATGTTTGATAAATAGCACTAGAACTACACACACCTGTACTACCATACCTACTTAAGAGTATTTTGTAATCATTTGTTTTCATTTTATAGGGGAAATAACGGCAGCTAGAAGAACAAACAACGGTTTAGACTCGTGAAGTGCAAACATTCCGCTGTTTTTATAAATTACCTTAACCAGACCGTAGGGCACAAGCACCAACCCCTCCTCCCCTAAAGAGGCCTTCGCCATCCCGCCCGCGAGAGGCGGGCTCGGGAGCACAGCCCTCCCCTCAGGGAGGCGGAGGGAAAGCAAGGGTAGCGCTGGGCGAGCTGCTGCCGCCATGGAGGTGAAGACCACGGAGGACGAGAAGGCTGGGCCCTCGGCAGGCGAGAAGCGGAGTTCGTCCGACGCTCCGGGGGCCGCCTCGGCCAGCAGCGGCCACCATGACCTGCCCTGGTGAGCGGCAGCGGACCTGGCGAGGAGAATGCGAGCGGCCATGGCGCCTGCGACCGGCGCCAAGAGCGAGCGACAGGGTCAAGGGCGCGCTGCCATTGGTGCAGAGAGTGGCGGGAGGCGGGGTCTGGCGGCGAATAGCCTATGGGGTGAGAGGGGGGCGGTGCGTGCCGTTGGCGCGAAGGTGGGGGTCGCGGCGCTCCATGGGGCGTGCCCACTGTGGGAATCGCTTGGGCCGGTCCCGGTCCCAGCAGGCCTGGGCGCTTGGGGTCTTACCTGGGGATGCAGGAGCGGGGTCTGACTCGGCAGTGGAGGCCCCTCGCAGCGGTGAGGGCTCTGCTGCACTCGGTAGCCTGGCCAGGCCCGTAGCGGGCAGCCTGTGGTGGAAAGCGAGAGGCCCTATCGAGCCCGTTCAGCCCTGCCTTGTGCTAGTCGTGAGAGAGCACACAGGGCGGCATCTCCCTTTAGCCCTGGTGTGGAAGTGAGGAGCCAAACTCGTGTCGAGTTGAGAGGTTTTTCTCTTCCTTTTTAATAATGGAATAAAACAACCTTTCAGGAATTTGTGTTGCGCAGTGTTGTGCTTAGCAGCGAGGGGAGACCCTGCAACATTTGCACTGAAGACGCATTAAGTCATCTTTGTCCTTTGCTATCATAGGATCCCAGGCAGGTTTGGGTTGAAGGGACCTTAAAGCTCATCCGGCTCCAACCCCCTGCCACGGGCAGGGACCCCTTCCACTGGAGCAGGTTGCTCCAAGCCCCTGTGTCCAACCTGGCCTTGAACACT
>JAVHNF010079929.1:3298-13636 GCA_034783455.1 Micropsitta finschii | reverse complement strand
AGGCTGTCAGAAAAGGGGAACACTGAAGAAAAAGGTCAGTGTCAGGAGCGAGGAGCTGGGACATGAAGGAGCAGTGCTGTTGGGCAGGGAGGGAGGAGCTAACAAAGCAGCTTGAAAAATGGAGATGACAAAGCCAAGGCAAGAAGCATGAAGGGGTGCCTTGGCAGCTCCATTCTTGAACAGCCATCCATCTCGGTAACATCAGAGACTGTGTAACTTGTTTCCTGGCCATCGCAATCCCCTACTTGTTAAACCAGTATTTGCTAGAAAGAGTTATGCTGCTCATGGTTGTCACAGTAACCATGGCAAGAGCAGCAAAGTTCACCCGAGTCGTGGACAGGGCTACCCATATTGTAAAAGCAGAGCAAGTGAGTTGCCTAGGGCAACAAAAATTTAGAGCATTTCATATCTGCTGGTGTGTGGCTAGGGAAGGATGGATACCTTTTAGCTTGTTTGGGGCAACTAGGAGTCTGCAGTTAGTACTGTCTGTGTATTTTAACCAGCCTTCCAAACAGTTGTAATTCACTTCTCTGGTCAGATACGTCAAGACAAGTTTGCGTGTTTCTTATAAAGGCCTCAGTTTTAACCTTCCTGCTTCATTTCTTGTTTGTTTTCTACACAGACAAATTCTTGCCAAATTCTAAGTGATCCTGCCTGCTGAAAACAGTGTTTCTTATTTACACGTATCTTAGACATGACTCCTGAAAGTATGTTTAAAGAGTTTACTATAAAATACCCTTTGGAAGGAAGAGGGAAATCTGTGTTTTGGAAAAGCAGGAAGGTGGTCTTTAAGGTTTTTTGTGGAGAAACAAATGCAGAATAGGTGGGCTGCTCTATTGGCAATTTACTGGGAGAGATTTTAGCTGGTATTCAGTCTCTGGCCTCCTAACACCTCATATTACTTTAAGCTTTAAGTCTTATTAAAATTAAGAGACTTAATTCAAGTTAATTGCAGGCTGCTGTTGAAAGAGACAGTCCTGCTTGCCCTCAGTTTTGGCCCTCAGTGCCTCTTTTGTGTTGGTGCTAGTAACTGGTTGGCTGCAAGGACAGCCAGGGCAACTCACTGATTAGACAGAAAAACAACCTTTCATAACAAACAAAATGCCCAAACGAGGAATTTTTTGTAGAATCACTCAACTGAACCAACCCCTTCTCCAGCTGCAAGCGTGGGAAGACTCCTTTAGCAGCAATAAGCTGCCGGAGTGGAGAGGGTGAAAGCTGAGGCTGCATGCACAACCACCGTAATAACACTGGTGAATACCAAACATGTAGTGCCTCAGCTCATCAGATGGCAATAAACTGGCCCATGTACCTTATACTGTCAGCATATCTTTGCCAAGACATGGCTGTTACACAGATATGGTAAGGGAGCAGCACAGCAGTGGACAGACTTGTAAAAGACTACCTAGGAGGCCTGTGGCAGAAATCAGTTTTGCTCAGAGTCCCGCTACTGCAATTTGTCTACCATGTAATTGCTTTTCCTGGACATCTCACCCCCTTGCACCATTTAATCTATCTTTATGAAGCTCTGCAGCAGAACCAAGCTAAACAACATATAATACTAATGTGAAATGCAAGGTATAAGTATTACTACCTAGGAATTTAGTGTTCTGAAGAAGTGAAAAAAGCAGCATAATTTTCCATGTTGGAGACTGCTTTGAAAATATACAGTCCCTAATTACTCATTATTTGGCTTGAGTGCAACAATTACTCCTATTAAAAAAGGCAATACAAAACTGTTGCCATAGTGGCCACCATTTTAAATTACATTTTGAAAATGTACTATCAAGAACACTTGATAGCAGCACAGCCTCTGCTTTCTTCCCTCCAAAACCAAGTTTTCCCTCACTGTCTTCCACCCCCAGTGAAAGTGAGAGGCAGTCAAAAGAGAAGAAATCTGCTTAAATTGTCCAAACAAGCCCTTAACATAAACTAACAGTCACATACCTGTAGCTTATTACACATTAGATGAATCAGGGTATTTTGGCATATTTTTTTAGAGTAGCTACCTACAATAAATTCTTGATGTTGAATAAATAAGATTTTCATTATTGATGATTACAAGACAAAAATGGCACCTCTGGAAAATGCTGGTTTATGACATTTGTGTAGAATTTTAACATACTCACCATCTTGGGTGGTTTGGAAAGGAAGCAAACCTGAAGTTAGATCAAATTTATTATAAAATTGTAAATTGTGGCTTGGAAGGGGCCCCTGAAAGTCACCTAGTCCAGCCTCTTACTCAAAGCAGGACTGTCACCATCAATAGATCAGGTCACTTGCAGCTTTATCCAGCCAGGTCTGGTAAAACCCTGAGGATAGAGAAGCACTGATCCCCCTGGGCAGCCTGTTTCAGTGCTGTGCCACCTTCCTGGTGAAGAAGAAATTCCTCATGTCTAACTTGAGCCTTCCTGAATGTAACTGGTGAGTGTTACCCTTTGTTATGAAGTTTCACTTGCACTCAATCTTGGCTTGCATTCAATTTAGGGCCCACTGTAATACCTAGCTGCTCTTCCGCAAGGCTGCTATTCAGCCAGTCCCTTCCCAGACTGTACCCATGAATGCTGGTTTTCTGCTTGAGGTGCAGAACCTCTGCACTTCTGTTCACTGAAACTTGAGGTTTCTGCTGCTCAGTCCTCCAGGTTACCAAGGTCCTTCTGGACTGAAGCTCTGCTATTCATCATGCCATCCATTCTCCCAAGTTCAGTGTCCACAAATTTGGAGGCATTCTGTCTCATCACAGTTTAATGTAGAAGTTGTTTAAGATTAGAGTGCTTGGTGCACTTCTTTCCTAAAAACCATCTACGTGCTGCTCTTAAGATCTTCTCACTTACTACAAAAATACTAGACGTCTAATTGTGCTTGATGCTGAGGTACCATTAGGTCGCTCCACCAATACTACCTAGTTAATCTGAACATATTGCCTCAAGAAGGAACCTGATCCAAGCCTTTTCTAGTCATCCTATAAATAGTAAGTTATCCTTGAAATTATCAACAGGCAGCTTGAAACAGTCTGAAATTAGTCATGGTCAGAATTAAGTCTTAAAGGGCTTCCCATATTGAGGAAAAAGCAAATTTCTTGCTACAAGAGAACAGCTTCCTGCAGGAATCTATCTAACTCTCCTAACTCTTGGTACATCCTGGAGAATGAAAACAGTGCAAGTACTGCAGAATAAGCCAGTTTTCATGTCTAGTCAAATCTCAACAGAAAGTTCAATGATGTTAAAAGCTTTAGTCCTGTTCCCCTCATTTTTAAATTCATCACACACCTGTTTAACATCTTATAAAAACATGGGCTTAAATTTAGTGTTAACACTCTACTGTAAACAAAGAAAGCATAAGTCATTGCAAAGCCACACCAAATGGTCTTTTATATTTCAATATTTCTGAAAATTTATGCCACCAGTGATTCTATTTATGTCCATGAACAGACTAAAAAGCTCCAAATAAATTATATTAATATAGTTGCTATGAAGGACATAGCTGGCCTCCACAGGAAGTCAGTTAGGCAGCTTAATCCCTCACACTGCAGTGACTGCTAGCCACTTACAGTTGTGGTTTTCTGATGAAAGCAGTGTTAAAGAGGGAAATCACAAGCTGTGTTGGAATGAATTCAAATCAGCTGGCACATCCAGCAAAATGTCATCTGCCCCGTGAGTGCAGTCTGACAAATCAGTATATCTTGTCTCAGTCAGTGGCTTGTGTCATCTGATTTCTCAAGAAGCTAAATTCCCATGATGCTAGGTTAGACATATGCATGAAACATGGACAAAGAAACAAGGAGGATGTGCCTTCTAGCACCAGCTGGGTATTATTATATGTCCAAGGTCATACAAATTCAGATTTCATTTCTACTCAGCAAGCTCAGGTCTTCCTCTTTACACAAGGTTGGCAGAGCTACTTGGAATGGCCAAACTCTATACTTTTATGTAGCAATATTAAGGTGTTATTATGGTTAACAAGTTCTTTCTCTTAACAAAGCTGTGCTGTCAAAGTGTTCTTATGAGTATTAGCTGACTTGTGTCCCCTGTTGACTACATGTTGGTCAGTATGTTCTGTCAAAACGCCCCCTCCCCTCTCCATTAATGGTTGCAGTGTGACAGGGACAAGAGGCAGCTAGCTCTGTGCTTGCTGAAATTGCAGTTAGAAAGCATAAGGAAAACTGAAAGAAAGGAAAACCTGGTTTGTAGTATTTGTCTAGTTACGCTTTCTTTCCAGACCCATTCAAAACGTGTCTTTCATCACTGCATGGTACCTCATAGAGATGCACATCAATATCCAGATTTTCTTTCATAGTAAGCTCAAAGATGACAATTTTCAGCCCATTAACAATGGAGAGATTAAAAAAAAAAAAAAAAAAAAAAAAAAAAAAAAAAAAAAAAAGAGCTTTTAAAATGCCCTGGAGCTACAATTCAGATACCTAGTATCTCTCCTCTTTTTCCCCTCGATTACCGGGTTGCATTAAGCATTCAACTACTTACTGCCCTTACCCTCTCTAGCATAAACACTGGGGATTAAAGTACTGTCAGGAGTAGTTCTTTCCTCATGAAAATCTCAGATGATACAATGTTTTCCATGTGTCACTATTTCTGTCTAGGACAGAAACTTAGGTATGGGCTCATGTCCCTTCCCTGCTCTCCCACTTGCATGTTCCTGTGGTGACAAAGCAATGTCTCAACAACATGGGAGGAAACCTCAAAACTTCCGTTTTTAACGACACTTGACGAGATAAAAGAAATCATGAAAAGGCAAACTGACCAGAACTTTAAAATAATCAAAAAAACATGAGCTTTTTCACATTTCCTCAGGAGGTAATTAAAAAATCAATGACTTTCTACTTACACTGGGAAAACTATTTGTTTAAAACCAACACAAACATCACAAGTCTTTATCCGAGTCCCATTTTCATCTTATCTCTTTCTTACTGAAAGAAAGAGAGGCTGAAAAGGCAGTTTACACTAAAAGTGCGAGTAAGGTACTTACTACACATTCCAAAAGTTAGTTGAAGATTTAATTTATCTACAAATTAGAACAGGAACTACACAATAATGAAGCTGCATTAAAAACAGGAACTTGTCTCATGTAACTGTTGGGGACACTGTACACAGAGACAGATGTTTCAGAAAGAAGATCTTCTCTCAGAGGGAAGAATGCAGCTAAGATACCCAGAGCTGAAGCTGATTTACTTCATGCCAAAAGACTTGTGTGCAATATAGCTTTTTTTTTTTCTCCCCTTGAAATGTGAATAACTTGGGATTGCTCAAAAATACACCCTTCACACCTCATGAGTAATCACGCTTTTCCCCACCAGATATGTGTCAAGGTTTCCTCTGAGAGATCAGGTATTTCCTCACCCACCAAGTCCTGAACTGTATTTCTCTTACCTGCACATGGACTCACTGCAAAACCCACTCTCCTCTGGGCTCTGTCAAATATTACATAGAAGCCTTCCATGACTGTAGCACCAATAACTAGAGCATTTGTGGAGGAAGAGATGCCAAAACGGTAGCACTGTAAAGTCTCTCCTATTCCAAGGATAGGTTGAATATAAAGCTATTAAAAAATAAAATAAAGATGAATAAAGATGGTGTGAGAAGCAACACCATACAGTACTTAGAAGTTCAGACTTCTTGATTTTGATATTCAAGCACTCAAACTCCACTGGAAATAGAGAATGAATTGGGGCAAGCAGATTTCTGTACATGATTTAAAACTGGTCAGAGCTTACATGCAAGTAAGATGTAAAGCTTTTGGATTCTAAGCTTAAATTTGAACACAGATGGTCACTATGTGAAGGTCAACAGCAAATTCAGGAGAGCCGCTTTTTATTGTATCTTCCATAAGGGAAGGATAGCTGAGAAAGAATTTGGCATATGAACTCAAATTAAAGAATAATTTTATTATTTAAAAGATTATCAGGATGGAATTGATTCAGAAAGCACTCAGTGTCAGCTTTCAAGGCTCTAGATTCATAAATTCAAGTCACATTTTACCCCTTCTGTCCTCAGGGAAGATGAAAGATTGCCAAGCTACATGATCAATACAGAAAAAGCTTATCATAAGGTTTTACGACATTTCAAGTTAAAAATACACTTAATTAATAGGTTCATTCTCCCCTCTGCTCCTGACCATCCCCTGAGGTAAAACACTGTATTAGCAATGTTAGAGGACACTAGTCTGTATTGCAGCCTATACCAGGAGTGGAAGCCAGAAAGGAAAAATAAAAGTGGCATTTTTTTTTCTAAAAGCTGGGACAGAATATTAATAAAAGGCAAGCAAACCAAGTTACAGAAAATGGTGAAGACATCACGTGAATGCCACAGAACCCAGATCAATTTGCTCTCCAAAATGAGAAGATCAAAACAAAACACACACATTCTGTACTCACATTTAATATGGTTAAAGCTCATGAAAACAAAACAAGAACTTGACTATTTTTCCTGACAATTAGAAAAAACCATTCCCAACTACACGGACTGCATTCACTGGGAAACCGGTTTCCTTTTTTTATTTTAGGTTTGACAAGTATATTATCTTCCCTATTTACAATCTGATTTTTAAAATGTCATTTAAAAAGATTTCCCTTGCATGCAATAAGACAGTTCTCTATTATGGCTAAAAATAGCTCCTATTTTTTTTAAGAGGATGTGCTTTATAACAGTAAAAATAAATGCATAAATGAATAAACAAAGAATGTTGAGACCTGTGGTAGGATAGAGATCCGAAACGACCTACTGGAGTTTTCATCCCTTAGATATATAGAGAGTTTGGGAAATAAGGACCAGGGTCTTTCAGTTTTATCCCAGCATGCAAGCTGTGAACCAGTCCAGAAACCAGAAGAGAATTCTTGTATCTATTTAAAAAAAATAAAAAATAAAAATGCATACAGATTACAGACATTTTGATAAGATTTTTATAAATGATATCTACCGCTGCTTGATACTTCAGTTCCCATGGAGAAATTAAAGCATGCACACAAATCTCGCAAAGAGCTTTTTCTTTAAGGATCAAAGCAAAAACCCAACACACAAATCAAGGTGTGTCACAACCCATCGTGATTTGGAAGAAGGAGGAAAAGGCAAAGTAAGTTTAGCTCTTCCTTCCCTCCCCATTTGTGTCTCAGTACTTCCACTTCTGCAATGGACATGCAGAACCTCCTTGAGAAATCAGTACCACAGAGGAAAAGCATCAAGAGGCTCTTACTATCCATCTACCTCTTCTCTGAAGAGCTCTGGACAAACGCCAATGTTTTGAAGCAGCAGACATGTTTTAGAAACACAAACCAAAATACAAAAGCCATGAATATGTAATGGAGTCATCTCACTTCCTCAAAGACCTACAGCTTCTTACTCAGCTTTAGGGTTTTGAAGCCAAGGGCTAAGACAGAATCTCCTGCCATCTAGAGGAATCAAGGTCTGCTACAGTCAGTGGAAAGAAACATCCCTCTGTCTTTTGCTGTCCTGCAATTCACTACCAATACAACTTGACGTGCTCTTGAAATAAGATTAATAGTAGTTTTTAATATATTATATAATACGTCACTAACAAAGCAAAAAGCAAACCCCTACAGAGCTTGTTTGCCTAAGACAAACATCTTGCCTGATGTTCCTGCTCCCTGAAGCTGATCTGCTGCCAGATCAGATGAAAAACCTGCCTTATATGAGTACATTACTTTGTGCTGGTTCTCATTCCCACATGAAGGAAAATCCAAGGCAGTATCTTGTTCTCATGCTGCACAGCCAAAGCTTCTCCTTTAGGAAAGAAGAAAGATAGAATCCACCCTCTCCACTCCCCTCATTTGTATTTATCTGTGATACTGATTATTTTGTAAACATCAGCTCATACTTTAGTTATAGGGCATTTTAACAGGTCACAAGTATTCACCCCACCCCAAATAGCTAATGAAATACTTGCACAATATTAGTCTCTTAGTACTTCCAGGTGCTTACTTCTTGGTCCTGGGCCAGAAAGTGGACATTCATGAAAGCACATGGTGAGACTTCCCCTCACATACAGACTGGGTTTACCCTTAGCTCTTAATTTGTGCTTAAGTACATCTCTTGGCACAGGACAGAATGCTCTGCCCCTCACAGACAAATCCCAGGCCACACCTGCTGAAAATACAGTTCTTCTCTCTTTTCATATTCTCTTGAAAAGCAGAGCTTGTGATCTGAAGAAACTGCATGGTAGCACCCACACTGGACAGACCAAGCCCATAAAGTGCTCTGTGTTAAGTGTCTACTTTCATTTCCCAGGAAGACTGTTTATTACATTGCATTTCTTCGCCTTACTTCTGTATGCTGAAGAAATGCATTGGAGGGATTTGGCTGTATAACACCTGAACGATTATTAAAATAGAGTTTTCAGGTTTATTTGAGCCTTCCTTTCTTCAAGTTATTAACTTTGTATTACATGCTAAGTTTCGACTCTGTATGAGCAGACATGCTGTTTTGACTTCAGCTCAGTGAGGTGCAGTAAATGCAACCCCTCTGTGGCTCACCTCTGCCCATCTACCCAAACCACCACCCTTCAGACCTGCCAATATCAAACCACATCTACAGCTTCCCCCTAAAAGATGTCAGTCCAAATAAGTAAGGTTTAAAAAAAATATCTGCACCACTGAAGAGCGTAAATCTCACAGCCTTGGATTTTAATGGAGTTGGATAAAGGAACGCTTCACATGCAGTTATTCCCGTATACCTGAGGGGGCAATAACATCTTGATGGGAAGCTCATAACAAACTAGTAGGAGCAAGAACTTGTTAACCTAGTTCACCTGTGGTCAGAAAAGTATGTCTGACTACAGCAGATGATTTTATGTTTCAGTGGTACATAGCCTGACAGAAGCACAAAGTGCTAAAAGCACAGTTGTGATGCTATGGTGCAATTACTGAAAATATCCATTTTCTTGACATCTCTCCTACACAGCTGGAATCTGATTCTTACATCTTGTAACTGTTTTCTTATTTAATAGATTATCTACTTTGTTTAGAGCTGTGAAAGCTGGGGTTTTTTGTATGTGTGTGGAGGGAAATAGGTACAGCAGCAAGGTCCTTGAGATTAAAAAGAAACCCTAAAAGAGAAGAGCTAGTTTATGCATTTTTAATAGAACGACCAGAAACCATCAAGCAGAACAAGTGAGTGGTTTCCCTCTAATACTTTATTGATCAGTTGACTGTTTACTTGTCATGTGGAAGGTCTTAGTTCAAATGTCCTGACCAAGACCAGAGAGGAGTGTGGACCGCTGTGATCAACTTCATAAAAAAATGCCCTACCATAAGGTGCCATTACAAGAGATCTTGGGTAGGCTTCTTACAATTCCTCCCTCATTGACTGAAATTGTTCCAGTCAATACTTAAGTGCTTTGCAAACAGAAAACTTTTCAACTAGGGAAGCTGAGCTACATAAGGCAACTAGTACATTTATCTCAGATACTGGACACCTGAAGGCAGTGAAGAACACTTCATGCCAAATCTCTGCTCTCAATCAGGTAGGAAAAGAATCTAAAGCTTGAATTATCAGCATACTGGCAAATATTCTGTCTTTTGGGCAGCCAGCCAGTAGTCCAGTTACTGTATTTCCTGTGATTTGCAACAAGTGCTGCTGTCTGATTATGAATCCATGACAAAAATGTTTAAATTGTTCACACTGAAATATCTGGGATTTATTCTTCATCTTTAACCTTCTTGGCGCTGTTCACTGTATTCAACCAAAATTTATGAATAGGTTTTATTAACCAGAAAATGCTGCTTTGGTTACTCTGCATTCACAGAAATCCACAATTTCCATGCCCTACTTCTAAAGCCCACTCTATTTCCAAAGAAAGACGCCTTTAAACATAAATAATTCAATAATGAAGGTCAAAAGCAGTTTTCTTGATATGAATAATCCTAATGAATGGCATTCATTCTATACAACAATAGGCATTCTACTTGGAAAGAAACTGCTTGCAATAGCAGGTTCTTCCACTTTATAAACACTCCATTTTGAATGAAAGAACTATTTTTGCACTCTTTATACTTTGAATCAGAGCAACAGGTATTATGTCCATGTTTCTGAAATGCTTAGAACAAAATATTCCATCTTTGCACTATTTCTGATGCATTTCCATACACATATTTCTGTTTTGCACTTGGACCCCCCTCTTCCCTTCTCCCTTTCCATCTTCACATCTTCCTTTGTCTTTTCTGTTTCCTAAGACTATCAGTCACTCCTCACTTATTAACAGGATCAGGAAAGACTCTGCTCCCCTTAGGTTAAAACCCTATCACTTACAAGGTAGATAACAAAGACGACGCTCCTTTCAAAGATGTGATCATTTAATAGGAATTTAACATTT
>JAVHNF010079926.1:26140-44987 GCA_034783455.1 Micropsitta finschii | reverse complement strand
GAAATACTGGTGTAGATACCTTCTCTTCTTTGACAGAAATACTGTGTTACAAATATACCAGTCCTACTACAGCAGTAAATCACTTCTAGCGTAAAAAGCACTGGAAAGAAATCAGGGTCATTATTATGCTCATAAGAAACGTAAATATTTGACAGCATAGGAAGCAACATGTCACTAACATACAGTGTTCAGCTCATGAAACACACTGGAATTTATTTTCGATGTGGTGAGATAACCTCTGCTATTCTAGCACAAATGGGACCCAAAAAGGTCCCTTTGAGGAGCAAGTCTGCAAAGAGTTTCCTGGCAGGAAGACAAATTGTCTCACATTCAGAAAGGAAATAAGAGCATTAAAATGAAGAACTTCAACTGCTTCCAAAACAAGTTATCATTGGGGAATACAAATAAAGCCTCAGCAGATCTTTCCTTCAGTGGCCTTCACCCTGCAGGATGCTGACTATTGCCCCTCCTGATGATGATTTGGCACACAGCTTCCTGAAGTGTGCATCGCCACAACCTTGGGGCACCACCTGCACAGCTGCATGATCCAGGGGACCTTCCTGTACCAGCTGTGTCCCACTGCTACAGTCTGCCTCAATTAAGCATCACCTTCTGAGCTCAAGCAAAAAGTCACCTGTAGATTGTTTTTTGGGTTCCAGAGGCCCTGCTTCCTCTTGCCTTGCTCAACCTCCTCTTTCCTCCCATCCTCACTGTCCCATATATCTTGACTATCACAGACGCAGAACCTGCTTATTGCAGATCTTACTCCTTATCGAAAGCTTTCAACCAGATTGCAGCACACCATTCCCGCTTTCGACCTTCCTCAGCAGAGAACAGGGCCAGGCAGCACATGAACCACCAAAGATTTACCCATCATGAGGAGTAAACCTGCACATCTCCAGAGAAGAAAAACCTCTGCAGAGAGGCCTTGTATTTATTTATTTGTTCAGGAGGAAAGCTGCTCTCTGTGGGTGTGCGTGTGTTTGTCAGGACAATAGGAAAACGGACACTGGAGGGGTGCTGCCAGGAAACAGTCGGCCATCTGCCCGTGTGCAGAGCAGTTTTTCCTTTTCTTTTGTGCTAAGAGGAATGTATGTGAGAGCCGCCATCCGCCTGAGCTGGAGGAAATCTGAGAGCCCGTGCTCTGTGCTCTGCCTGGGAGAGGAAGCGTGGGGGAGGGAGCCAGCCCAGGCCCTGTGGTTACCGCGGTCACTGCACTCACGGCCAATAAAAGTGGGAAAAAAACCTAACCAAAACCTCCAAATCATAGGGAAAATTGGTTTTCCTCCTCCGCCCTTTCACTCTCACATGTAAGTTCGATACTCTCTCCCTCCCAGGGTGATCCCAAGCACAGGAACTGCTGACGGGGCTCAGCAGAGGAGTGTGGCAAGAGGGCCTAGGGAAACACGTGGGTTTCCCCCCTTGCTGACACTGGCGCCCCTGGACAAGAAAGAAACATGCAAATCAACTCACATCACCATGTTGTTCATCCACCCCGCCCTCCCAGCAGCCAGCATTTAGCAAGCCAAGCACAATACAGCTTGAGGAAGGACCCTTTGCTCTTTGGCTTCCCAAACCACCAAACAAGGGTAAAGCATTAGAAGCAAGTCTATTGCATATAACCATCTACGCATTCTCCCCATGGGCTTTGGTACAGCTTCTGACTAGAAAACTGTGTGACAGGAGAGAAATAAAGGGATCTGATCTTCTCTGGGTACTGTGTCAAGCAAAAATGCTGTCAGGACACTATGGGGGCTTGGTGGCACATTCCTCTGCCACCTTTGCGGCAGAAAAGCACCAGGGAAATAAATAAATGTAAAATTTTCAGCAGTGACTCCATGACTTTGAAGTTTAAGACCTGTTTTCAAAACCAACTGAGGATCAGAGTTTTTTAAACAAACACGGTAAAGGCAGCTAACATTTTCAAAGAATGGTAAGAACACATTCCCTTTTCACTGATTCCAACAGGAGATGTCTAGGTGTTGCTGGGAAGACTGAGAGAATATCTGTCTGCAGCTTCATGTGCATACATACCTTGCAAACTCTGGCACTTACCAGCTGCTAAGTCCAGCTCCACAGAGCCAGTAGAAATTGCTAACATAGCAGATGTTTGAGGTAACAGGTCTCAGCCCTGAAAAAGTCACTTACAGAAGAACTGATATATCCAGACATGGTCTAAAGAGCTTCCTCACATCCCAGCAGCTTGGAAGATGGACAGACTGACCCAGTGATGCTCTGCACCTATGCATGTCCAAGTCAAATGTGGACTGCCACCCATGCATTCCAGTCCCTTTCAGAAACAAGACTCAGATTTCCATATTCTGTTGTGGCTTTTTAAACATTTTACTTGTCATAAAAACAAACCTGTTGGTGTAGCACTGTGTATGACCTGAAGCAAATTCCTTGGCTGCTCCTCTCTTGGCTGGATGAGACACAACAGGAACAAGTGGAAACAACGCAGTGACTTTGTATAAGGGAAAATTTTTTTCACCCTGAGGATAACAGCTCTGGAACAGATATCTCCATTGGAGCTAACCTCTCCATTGCTGGAGGTTTTCAATACCCAACCATGCCTTTAGCAAGCAACCTGACCTGAGGTCAGATCTGAGCCTCTGAGCAGGAGGCTGGAATAGAGACCCTTCTAACCTGGATTATCCAATGATAACTTGTCATTAATTGCTGTAAAAGAGAGCATTCACTCTCATTTTTGCTGTAGAAAACAACACAAAAACCTGAACACCACCTCCCCAAAACACCCCAACAAAACAACAAAAACCAAACAAAAATAAAAACCCCAACCAAAACAACTAAATCCCTTTCAAAATACTATTACTATAACCCTAACCCTAATGCCTTTTCCTCCCCAACAGATATTTTTTGCCTTTCTCCAACTGAACAGCAAGCAAGGAGTGAAAAATGGCTGCTAAACCAAGACATACAATTATGCAACCCCTAACACATTTCCAGGGTCTTTTGTCCCTAGTAACTCTGTAGTGCCTAAGAAACTTCAGGGAGGCCATGAACCCACCAGTAAGGCAGCCTTGGCAAATCCTGGTGAGTGCTGTAAATTCTCACTATTAGAAAAAGAAAATACTTTCTTTCCAAATTCATTCCACTTTCAGAGAGATACCCTTTCAGAGAGTACAATTTTTTTAAAAGCTTAAAGTTATTTCATAACAAAATTTAAAGAGAAATAGTACAAGCACTTATTTGGCAGATATTTTTTTCTTTGCTGAAGGAGTTTTTTGATTTTTTTACAGCAGAAAACCTAGGAATTGGAGAGCTATCAAACAAGCACATGCTGTTCACTACTGTCTTCCAAGGGATGTGCTAAAGGCAATGCATACTCCAGGGGTCTTTAATTTCCATTGTTTACTTTCTCTCACGTACATCCCACAGTTTGATAACAGCACAGGTGCAGAGTACCCATGTACAATTTTCTTTATCAAGCTTTTAGCTCACAAGCAAAGCAGAGCTATTCTTACAGAAGCTTCCAACCTGGAGAACATGCATCCAAGTTTTGTATTCCAGGGTAACCACATGGGCATACTCCACTCAAGATGTTTGAATGTTGTCCTGGACTGGGCCTCAATACTGTTTATTGTGCACAGGAAAAACTCATTACTACAAAGGAGCCAGCACTGAATGCATTTCACAAGGGCACATTTTACAGGGCCCGGAACAAGCTATCGAAGTAGGAGTCTTCTGGAGTCAAACCCTCTGCGGAAGCCCGTGTCCCTGAACTATTCAATAAACATCATCCTCTTTCATCTTAAACGCATATAAACTTCTTGCTTCCTGTCCAATGCGAGGCAAAATCCTAGCTGTACTGAAGCTACTGATTTGACTCCAGTGATTATAGTGTGGCTTTCATGTCACTCACCAAACCATCCATATTTACCTCATTTCTGATCCTCACCAACACAGGTCTGCCTACAGAAACCCAAGCAGAGCCCACTCAGCTCAAGCCCATGAAACCTCTCTGGAGCAGACAAGTCTTTCAGGTCCTCATGCGATGACTAAAGAATGCAAAGGTTTCCTACGGGGTGAGGGATGAGGACTCCCACAGCAGATGGCTGGTACTATGAGACAGGTAACCTACCCGGTACAACACAACTGGAAATATGCAGATTCCTCTGTGAAGTTCCCAATCCCTTCAGCCCCCGAAATACCAGCATTACACACTCAGCTCTAAAGGTCTGGCCCAGGAAAGCGGCTGTCCATAAATGTTTTCCTCCCTGCAGAAGATGGTGGTTTCACCAAATGCAGATGTTCTCTACATTAGATACCCTACAAACCGGCCAGTTAAATATTCCTCACTAGAATCACCTTCATGCAAAGGCAGAAGCTGCACTATGTTGCTTCAATTGTCTATGGCTGAACACAATGGATATTTTGATAGCAACTAGATTTTAATTGAAACTCAATGTCTACAGACATTACTGGCAAACTAAATATAAATGCAAGCTTTTAGGGGAAATTCCCCCAACATTTTCTTCAATTAGAAGAGGCACAGAAAAAGCTTCTATAATGCTCTACTTGATGTACTTCTTGATTTAAGAAAAATGCTTGGCATTCAAGTGGGCATTCTTCTTCCCATCTCTTCCACATGTAATAACCCAGATATTCAGGCTGGATGGCATTTGCTTAATAAAAATCTGTCATCCACATCTCTAAGTGGGTTCACTACATTCATATTGAAAAGTAAGACAAAATTTTGGCACTAGAAGTAGGTTAGCAATCTTTGCTTATATGCCTACCCAAGCAAAAAGAATATTAGAGATACATAGCTTGTAAATACAATTATCATACAAAACTAAGAAGTCACTTTTCTTTATACTATCTTCACAAAAATCTGACTTTTGATGACAGGCAAAAATGATGCTGAATCAGTCCTACCTTGCATCATTTGTTTGGCAAGACTGACTTTTCTGTACACTGAGATAAGAGGAAGCAGTTTATATGGCAAATATACTCCCAGATACTGCACATGAACATAAATTTCTAGACAGGAAATAAACTGGAACAATGGGCCAGTCTATCTCAGCTAACTCTTAATGTCCACATGTGAGCTACTCTTTTAGCCTCTTTAATACTTTCAAGAGGTAATTTTTGCTCTGAAGTACTTTCTTTTCCTGAGGTAGGCATCTCATAAACTCTGAACCATATTGTAAAAGTGCTTGCTTCTTTTACCTGAGTAGAAAGGGTCCAGAAGCTAACTTACCTGGGCACCCTGCACTCACATACCTGAAACACACCTGCATGGCCTCAGCAATTCAATTTGCATAGATCACAGACAGGTTTGAGTGTTGCTGGATGAGGAAATTACTTATGGTTTCTGATCAACAGGAACAATTTTTGTCAAGTCTGACCTAAATTCAGTATGCCAAAACAAAAAAAACCAAACAACCACAAAAACCCAACCCCCAAAAACAACAGAGAAGGAAGCTTTCAAGAAAATGTCTGAGGTACTCTGAAGACAGTTTACAAAAGTCAGGTTCCTTATTGTGAAATGACATTACCTAGCACAAACCTTCCCTTCACAAGGAACTGAAATACTTTGTTAAGCTTCCCTTCCTTCCCACCATATTTTTTTTGGAAGGGAAAAAAGGAGAGAAGGTAAGAGATGGGGATGCCTTGTTACCTTTCTCCAAATAGTTATTTATATGGGGTGTTTGGTGGTTTTGTTTATTTAACCACAAAACTGAAAAAGAAATACCAAAAAATTTCCTCCAAAGACCCCAAAAGCCCCAAACCTCACTTCCAGGTCACTGTTCAGCTGAAGTTAGAGGAGCAGTGACAGCTGACACCACTTTGTTTCTCTGGTGATCTCATCCACACGCATCCCACTGTGCTCCATCAGTGTATCACCAAGTTATGCTGACTCTGTGAAAAAAAAAATGCTAGAGGAAAGTTGCATTATACAACCTTCTGCTTAATTCTGCATTCAAGGGTTTCGTGGCAAGTCACAACAAACTCTCCTCTATTGCAAAATAGTGCTCACAAGTTTAAAAAGAAAAGAAAAAAGTTGCACGTGCAACAAAGACAGGTAGATGCCTGAACTTCTTAAGTCCTGCAGGAAAAAAGAATGGGCTGGCAATTGCCTGTTTCCAGGCTTTTTACTTTAAAAAAGAAAGAAAAATCCATGTAATCCATGGTCAGGCTTGATTTTGTCAAAAAGTGGAAGTTTACAGGAACCTGAAATAAAAATGGGTCCAGACGAAGGCAACAAAGCTGGTGAAAGGGCTGGAGGGCATGTCCTATCAGGAGCAGCTGAGGACTTTGGTCTTGTCTAGTTTGGAGAAAAAGAGGCTGAGGGGCAACCCCATTGCTTTTTACAGCTTCCTGTGGAGGGGAAGCAGAGAGGGAGGTGCTGAGCTCTTCTCCCTGGTACCCAGTGACAGGACACATAGGAATAGTTCAAAGCTGCATCAGGGGAGGTTCACACATAAGAAGCGTTTCTTTACCAAGAGTGTGGTCAAGCCCTGCAACAAGCTTCCTAAGAGGAGGTTGATGCCCCAAGCCTGTCAGTATTTAAGAGGCATCTGGACAATACTCCTAACATGCTTTAACTTCTGATTAGCCCTGAAGAGGTCAGGCAGTTGGAGTAGATGATCGGTTTAGGTCCCTTCCCACAATGAAAGAGTGGGAAGGGCACAGAAATAGTCTGTTCTATTCTACTAACATTAATAATAAAAAGCTAATGGAAGGCTGCCTGGAGCATGAGCAGAGGCACTGGGACTGGTGTATGTGAATGCTTGGTTTGAAGAACAGGAAAACTAGGGGTTTTATTCCTGCAGTGATTGCTGGTCAGAATGAAGTCTTTCACTTCTCTGAGAGGGCAAGTCTCTGTTTCTGATATGCTTCCAGATTCCTTTGGATCAGAAAAATTATTTTACCCCATGCAAGCAAACATTAAGCCAGTGGGACATGAAGCAATATATTAGATGTCAGAATAAGTTAGTTCAAAAAAAAACCCTAATCCAGCCTCATCAAAATCTGACAACATTTCATGAAATTTGTGCCTTTTAGAGGCGAGCCTATTTTTCCTTGCAACACACCCAAGAGTGTCTTTCTCTGACTAGTGGAGGAATTTAGAAATTTAACAGGGGAAAACTTAAGTTTGCCACTGAATTTGTGTATGCTAAATCATCCTACAAGGAAAGTTTCCTACTGTGTATGCAAGAGGATACCAATGGGGCAAGCTTTAACACAGACTAAGTGGCAAAAGCTATCGGTATCCTTCACACAAGTAAGGGACTGTTGTATGTGAGAGGTGACACCATGGCAAAATTTCAACTTGGAGTCATTCATAGTAATCTCGGGAGACAGAAATCTGATGCAAAAACCAGTCATCACATGTTAAGTTTCCCAGCAGAAAACCTCTCAGGCCTCTCTCAGAGTTTGACAAAGCAGAAAAATGGCAGCCAGCGAGATCAGGGCTTCTTACCTCATTTGGAAAAAGCTCAAGAGCACATACATCTGCAAGAAATCCTCTTGTGGAATTTGACTACAGATTGCTGCACATAGAGCCTAGCATGTCAAGACAGGGAAAAACAGATTCTCAACTAACAGCCTGATCACAAACTCCTTGAAGTCATGGAAAAGCTCCCATGGACTTTACTGAACCGTAGAGGATGCCTCAGAGTCTATTTTTGGCCAGATGTTGATTTCTGAAGCACTACGTGCACTGGAGCAGACACCCTTCTCAATTTTACTAAGAGGCACTTATTTCCCTTTGCTTCTATGCCACCCTGAGCTCTGTGTAAACCAGGACTCAACTCTTACCTAAAAGAAAACATGAAGCCTATATTTACAGCATGCTCTGCAGCTGAAACACGTATTTTTGTGTGTGGAAAATACACACATCTTCTGGGGCAGCTTAACATTTTTAAAGGAAAGAATCCAATAGCCCGAAAAGTCTCTGGGAGCTCTTTCCTTTCTAATTGAGCAAGGTGGTGTTTGGCTGACACTGGCAAGCTAACTCGTATTTATGAAGTGCCCTCACAGTGCCCTGTGAAATTTGCCATTTCCCTCCATGACAGTCAGTGCTATCTATCACAAGAACATAATCCCCTAAGACAGGAAACCCGAGGCCCTTTGCTGCTCTCCTCTGCAAACAGATGTGTGCATGTTCCCCAGCTCTTGAAGTCACTGCCAGCTTTTGGCGAAGAACTACAGCAGCTGCACATCTGGAGAAGGGAAAAGCTTTCAGCAGAAAATACAGAGGGGGATCTCGTCCTCCCCCCGCCTGCAAAGCAAGCTCAGCGTTTGTTCGTCTCCAGATGACACCCTGATGGGTTGGTTGATTTAATCATTCACATATGCATGCCTATTCACAATGCTAGCAAAATACTAGGGCTGTGACAGCATCTCACCTGAACTGCTCACAGTAACACAGCTTGTCAGCAAGCACTTGGCAAGAAGTCTCACAGGATATTAAGAGGAAAGCAATGTTCAAGGACATTGCTAATATAAAATGATTCTACAGAATACAACTGGGTGTGTGAGAGATCTCTTGTGATGAGGGAAACACCTCAGCAAGTGTTTAATTTTAAGCCTATGCTCGAAGTCTGCTATCTTCAATTAGATTGCATGAAGTCTGGTCCAAACTTCCCTGAGAAGGAATGGTGTACTGCACTGGGAAGCAGAGTGCTCTGCTGGGTGGATTTAAGCATGTGCTTAGACCTATACGTCTGCTTAAACGATTTGCCAAACTGGTGGCATAAATATATTCTGTAGAATATATTGAAGTGTAGCAGGATCACAGAAACACTTCACCACTTTTATTCCCAAAAGGAAATTTAATTAAAACACAGAACACCTAGCTATTTAAAATTATTCTGGTTACAAAGAGCAGTAAGTCCTCGCTCCATGAACCAGTCTCCCTGGTGGATTGCCAGAGTCCCCAGTAAGTTTCTGGAAACACAACCTACAAGC
The DNA here is from genome assembly GCA_034783455.1 of Micropsitta finschii. Classification (NCBI taxonomy): domain Eukaryota; kingdom Metazoa; phylum Chordata; class Aves; order Psittaciformes; family Psittacidae; genus Micropsitta; species Micropsitta finschii. The sequence continues at coordinate 36,047 of JAVHNF010079926.1, read as the reverse complement.
CTGAACTTGGTCAGGAGCCATCTGCTCTCAGGGATCTGCAGGATCAGGAGTCTCAGTGACAGGCAGGGTCCCACTCATAACTCTTTTCTCCACTTCCAAGTGAGGTGGCACCTTTCCCTGCTCAAGCTGCCCCTTAACATCATCAGTGGTCAACATTGTAAGTGTCTGTGCCAGATTTTCAAATGAGCTCAGGGCCAATCTTTCCTGACTGCTTCTCTGAGACCAAATTTTCTGTGAGGCACAGACTCCTGCACAGATACCCAATCAAGGCAAGGCCCTTCCAAACAAGGTTGGCACCCCATATACTGAACTGTCCGGCAAATGTGATTACGTACCGTGATGTCTAATGAGGAGCTGGGCATAGGAAAATAGAGCTGTCAGCATCTACTTGCAGAACCTATCTTTACACTAGTCTCAATGCAGATCAAGAACTCTCTGCTGAACATGGGCTAGAAGGAGCAAGACCAGTGAAACAAACCCCTATCAGCATTAGCAGTACTATTTTAGAGAAGAGATGGTACTTGCCGCAGCTATAGGATGCTACACCTGGAAACAGAGTAATGACTCTCCAACAGCTCACACAGCAGCATCAGCCTTATTAGTGGCATAGCACCAGCAGCAATTCAAACACCCAAACAGGCATCCCAGATAAAGCGAAACAGCAGGTAACTTACCCGTCTAGCTTCCTTCCTTTTGCCTTTTACTCTGATCTTCCACTAAACATCTCAAAATGATCCATGCCCTACACCCACACTCCTAGGTATTCGCACTACACATGAAGCCAACTGTCTGAAGAACCCAGGGTATGGCCAGGCGCATCTGTTTGAGCCTTTCTCTGCATGGGTTGGTGTTTTTATTCTAACAATCTGCGCTTTTGGGCCCCTCTGTCCCCTGCCCCTCCCATCTCCCTCTCTTTGCTCATGAGGACAGAGTTTCCATCCTGGCTCTGGACCAGCACACGTATGGGCAAAGGCAGCACTCAGGAAAAACCATCTTTTGCTCCCTCTCATCACATAAACACTGCTGGTTCCCAGCCCAGGAGCACAGTTTTGGAAGAGTTTTGGCTCCAGTGCAGGGGGACTGAGTACCAATCACTCCCACCTAGGCTGAATAGTCCTCTCCTGGCCTTCCTGCTCTTCAGGAGCAACCTGAGGCTCTATGCCAGTGGTCCATGAGTTACTTATCAGACAGTCAACACAGACATATCTCATGTTCAGCAAAGGGCACGTGTAACACACATAAAGATAACAGGTAACATTCAGGGCAAATTCTCATTTGCATGAGTGATTAAAAAAATGAAAACCAAGAGACTGCAAGCATAGCTAGCTGGCAGCATCCCAGTGGTGGGATGATAACCTCACCCAAAATGTACAAGAAGGCCTCAGAGACATATTAAATCTAACAAATTTAATTAGGAAAACCCAACCTTTAATCACCACTCTAACTATTGACTCTGACTTGGTAAATCCTGGAACTAATAGTATGCCAGCTGCAGGTGGTTTCCCTAACCTGGAGAGGGACAAAGCATTGAAACAAAGGATGAAGATTATACCAGCACTCAGTGTTTGTTCCAGCAGAACACTGCACTTTTGAGCTTCCATCTTTCCAACTATGCTTGACTTTCCTCCAGTTTTACCATGGGACAGAATGAATTGCAGACAGAAAAAAGGGTCTCGATACATGTTATTTGCACTAAAAAGAAACGAGTCCTTGTGTTTCAAAATTCTGGCAAGCAAGATTCATCATGAGCCCCCTTTTGGGGTCTGTCACACACATAGCACCTCACATTTGACCAGCAAATGTTTAGACAACACATTTACGTCAGAGCAGCATACACCCATGGGGTTTTGGCATAGATTAGCCTGACCATCACACCAGGATTATCCCAAAAGCACAACCTCTGTTTGCAACTCCACATGATGGGCTGGAACCCCACAATATGGTTCAGAGCTGCTCAGAGCCATCTTGGCACAGAAAGGACAGGACCATCACGATGGCAGGCTCTATGCCATGAGTTCCCACTGAGCTCCTGTCTCACTAAAAGACATGAACTGGTGAAGAGCCACACAAGCAGCAGGCAAGTATCCCTTGCTCCGATCAGGAACCAGACTGGGAACTTAACAACTTTCACCTCATCAGTCCTGTGTCTACAGGCACAGAGTACCTTGAGCGTGAACCCCGTAAAGGCTGGAACAGAACTTGAATAGCACTGGCCTACAGGACCTCAAGTATTTACTTACGTAAGATAGTGATGACACTTTTTAGTGCTATATAACAACAGAGACCTCGAACTGGTCCTCTACCTGCTCTGCACCAGGCTTTCACCCAAGGACACAGCCCTCAGCTGAAAACCTAGGCTGCAGAAGGGCAGTGCCTCCAGGGACTTTAGCTTCTTTGCTTTAGGCACCTAACTTCAAGAATACCTAAGGCTCCTGTGGAAGCCCTCATTTCACAAGCACAGCAGCCTGGAGTTCATTCAGTCACATGGTATACACAAGGCTGACCACGAACACTGAGAATGTAAGTGGTCTTCACTAAAATCTGGGCTGAAACCACCACTAAATGGTATATGTATTTCATGCATTTCAGCCTTTGCTTTCATTTCCAGTAGCTGGTAAATCCACCTAAGAGTTGAAAAGCAGAGAAGAGATAACATAATAAACCCATAAGCAAGATAAATATGCTATTGTCCTTTGCATTACACTTCAGAGCTACAATCCAGAAAACGTCCCTTCTTCAGCCTTGTCTGGGTAAAACATGCTTACAGATCAGTACCCCTCAGATGTGATGTTATTTGAGCTTATCTAGGCAGACCCAAGCTCACTCATTTATTGTCAGAACTTTAAAACAACAAAGGAATTTCTTCCTAGCTACAACCCACTCCCTTCTTCCCTGTGGAGAGTCTTCTCAGTCCTTAAGAAACTGCTATGCAAGTTCATAAAAAGTCCCATTTCAGCATTTCCTTCATAGTAGAGGCCTCTTCCAGCCAGCTCTTGGGATCCTGCCAACAGACATATCGGCCACTAGTACTTAAATCCTTCCGCTAAAAAATGCTTCCCTAAAGAGCTTATACCCCAGTTCTGGATGCCTGAGACAGCTGATCACCACAATTAACCAGCCTCAACAAGAGCTTAAGAGAAGCTTCTCCTCCACTCTCATGGGCTTAATGGTGCTCTACAGAGCCATTTCTCCCCTTGGTCTGGCCTCTACTTAAGAAGGAGCAGCTTTAGCACAGTTCCAGTCAGGAAATAAATGTCAGGTGCTGCAAAAAGAAGAGAGAACCAGCTGCCTTGCACGATGCATTCAGGGCGATCCAGAAGAACGTAACACTTACTGGGACACTTCTGAAATGCCCAGCATCTCTCCATGTTCAAAAGTCTGGCTTTGTTGTGTGAAGATCTCCTTGGCAAACTTCTTAAACCTGGGGCAAGGACTGCATTTGCCTCTGTGCCCCCCAGAGCGTCCAGCAAAACAGAGGATTTAATTCATGTCCATATGAATTAGTTATTATGGCTGATATTCAGAACAACTTGGTGGAAAAGCTCTTTTTGATCACCTCTAAAACCCACAGATTTTCAGATTACATGGTCTTTATTTATGATGTCCTTGTTAAAAATGAACATTTCTGACACATGAATATGTCATGCATGGGAGAAAGACAAGCATATTGTAAGCACTTGACAAAGGATCTAAATGCCCTTCTTGTTTTTGGAGAACAGAAAGTATCATGTGGTTGTCTCTGCAGACAAAATGTCCCAAAAAAAATTTCCCAGGGCAGCAAGCTGAGGACACTACTGAAAGCAGCACCCTGGGACACTCCACACGCACTTGTGGTCTACAAGGAATATTGTGCCTGGGGATCTGAGCTGATGAACAAGAAGTAACTTCTGCATGGACTGTCAGAACAGGGATGTGCCAAAGGCCAACACAGGCTTCGGCACACAACCTTCTCACCCGCAGGCAGAGAGGGGTCCCAGATGAGCCATAAATCTTCAGCCTGTTTTTTACATCCTGGGTTGCTCCAGAGCTCTTTGTTTTCAATGCTTTCTCTTCCGTTTCTCAAAGAGGAGCTCTATTACCCTGGGAAATCCTGTGGCTTTCCTCTCATTTCCATTCTTAGCATTTTCAGATGTTTCCAAGCCTGTCCCAATGTGGTAGATACCCATTCTCACATGCTGAAATACTGGATTACTTGAAAAAAAACCAAACCAAACACAACCAAACAAGCCCAAAACACCCACCACCAAAGCCCACAAACACTACCCCAATGACAATTCAGAATACAACACAAGGGTCAAGGAAGCACATTCCTGTCCTCTGGCAGGATACAGTAACCACCCTTTCTGGTGGTTCAGAAACAGAGCCAGTACACTTTATTGGACTTCGCTACCACACACCAAGAATGAGTGGTTAGTAAGGTGGCAGCCAACACAGAAAACAGCTTTTTAGACCACTAGCAACACCAGCAGCTCCCCTCCCAGCAGCAAATGAAAGCACCATGGAAATCCCTCTGCCCCTCTCTTTATCCTCCCCGCTGAGCTCCAGGCCAGGGACACTCCTCTTCAAAAGCACCAACTCTGCACAAACTGCAAGAGCGAAAGTGGCCAGAACACCTCAGCGTCAGGAACAGCTCCCATACAACTTGCTGATCTGTCCAGGAAACAAACTGTGCTCCTTGGAAGAGGGGGATTAAGTGTCCCCTGCTTAGCACTTACTGCCTGCTCCTGCACGGCTCTAGTGCAGCCCCAAGCAGTCAGAAAGCCTCAGTCCCCTCCTGACCATCCGTTTTCCAGCACTGAGCATTAAGAGCCAGGCTCCTTGGAGACTCATAAAATCAAAACCTCTGAAAACGTCCCAGTGCACCTGCATGCTTTACCCTCCAGTATGTATTTGACGCCCTGAGGTCACGGCAGCAGACAGCTGTAAATTCTTCCCTATTGCTTTCCCAACCACCGTTCCTCTCCACCAACTCCGCGCGTAACTCATTAGCACCCACTATCCTGGGTATCACAGCAGGAAGGCAAGCAAGGAGTTTCTCTCCCCAAGACATCCCTAGGTGAATATTTTCACAGATCCCAAGCAGGAGTCAGAAATGCTCCTGTCAAAGGCAAAGTAAGAGAAAAACACGCGAACCAGAGCACAGAGAAATACAAAGGTACAATTATGGAGAGGTTCAGGGCTTTGCTGAAACTGCGGAGAACGCTGCTGCTTCCCCCAAAGAAGCTGCTTAGCTTTTCCTCAGCTTTTTCTGCTGCCGGAGACCAAGGCAGGGCTGACTTCACCAAGGGGTCCCTTGCTGCGTGGCTGGGCTGCCTCTGCTTCCCTATCTCTCCTAACCACTTGGGTCGGCTTTCAGCAGCTCCCCGCGTTCCCTCTGCCCTTCTCCCACCCGCCTGAGGCCGAGAGCCCCTCCAGTAGCCGACCCAGGGCACCCGCACCCAACGGGGACAGCGGGAGCAGCAGCAGCAGAGTCGGCGGGAAAGCGGCGAGGACGAGCGGCGGTACTCTCAGCGGCCGGGACGGTGGGGGATCGGCTCGCGGCCCCCGGTTTCCCTCTATTGCAACCAAACACACAACCGGAGAAGGGGACAAAAAGACAGTTTGGTGGCTGAAGGGAAAAAGCAATTAAAAGATCTGTTGGAGCGGCACCGATTCCCCGCGCCCCAACCGCCACCCAGAAATAGTCCTAGATTTGCTCCAGTGTCCTGGTCTTCAGCGCACCTTTGCATTCTCAGAGCATTTCAGAAATCTCTTCTGGAATGCAGTTCCCTCAGGAGGTGAGAAAACTAGGGCTCTCCCTAGCAATGCCTGTGTGACTGCAGTTCACAATATAGTTTCCTACAGAAACCTTTCCAACAACCAGCATACACTGGATCACACTAAGTCTTTCAGCTTATGCTGGCCCTCCAACAGCACAAATGCTCTCAGGATATGACTTTTCTTTTTTCTTTTTTCTTTTTTTTTCCTGGAATGCTGGCACTTTGGTATAATGCCTTAGAAACATAAATACTGTTGTACGTGAGAAGACCAAAACACTAAGATTACCTTGGCCACATTATGAAGAATGTATCTTGAAACCCCCTCACTTTAAGTATTGCAAAATGTTTCCCTCAAAGAAGGCTCCAAAGAGCTAAGAGAGCAAAGCGTCTGTTTTAATGTGTTTTGAGCTCCTCCAGACGGAACCTAGGAAGAAAGGATTCTTTCTCCCTTTAGAGCAGAATAGGTAAAGCCTATTTGATTCTTGTTGTCCACATATTTGGTTCTTTCTATTGACATAAAAGGACATTGTAAGTGTTGTGGTTTAAGCCCAGCTGGTAACTCAGAACCACGCAGCTGCTTGCTCACTCCCCCCACTTCCTCCCCTTGCTCCTGGAGGGATGAGGAGGAGAATTGAAAGAATGTTAACTCCCATGAGCTAAGAACAGTCCAGTAACTAACACCAAACCACTACTGTTACCAATAATGATAATGATAAGGGAAATAAGAAGGGAGAATACTGTTACTGCTCACCACCAGCCGACCAATACCCAGCCTGACCCAAGCAGGGATCTAACCCTTTCAAGTAACTACCCCCAGTTTATATAGTGGGCATGACATGCTGTGGTATGGAATACCTTTTTGGCTAGTTTGGGTTAAGTGTCCTGTCTCTGCTTCCTCCCAGCTTCCCCTCCTCCCTGGCAGAGCATGAGACTCAGAAAGTCCTTGGTCAGAGCAAACATTACTGAGTAGCAACTAAAAACATCGGTGTTATCAGAGCTGTTCCCAGGCTGAAAGTCAAAAACAGCACTGCACCAGCTACTAAGAAAGAGAAAAATGACTGCTGTTGCTGAACCCAGGACAGTAAGACAGCTTCCCACTGAGGGATTTCAGTGCCTCCTCAAGAGCTTAACCTCTCTGTCCCTCAAAACATTAAGGACTTTACTGAAATCTTTGACAGCCATGCAAGGAGCAGAAAAAAACCCAAGAATGATGTGTGCAGTGCACAGTCAGCAGCTACGTATCACACAGCCACTCACTCACTCTCCTTGCCAGCCCTGGTGGGATGGGGACAAGAACTGGGAAAATGTAAAACCAGCAGGTTGAGATAAGAACGGTTTAATAATTGAAATAAACTATTATAAGAATGATAACAATGATAATAGAAAAAAAGAAAGACAGTAATAAAATCCAAGAAAGACAAGTGATACACAACACAGATGTTCACCACCTGCTGACCCAAGTAGCAATCATTCCCTTCTGGGTAACCCCCAGTTTATATACTGGGCATAACGTGCTGTGGTATAGAATACTCCTTTAGCTAGTTTGGGTCAGCCGTCCTGACTCTGCTCTATCCAAGCTTCTTGTGCCTTTCCTTACTGGCAGAGCACGAGAGACTGAAAAGTTCTTATCAAGGTAAGCATTACTTAGCAACTAAAACATTGGTGTGTTATCAACATTGTTCTCAGACTAAAGCCAAAGCACAGCACTGCACCAGCTACTAGGAAAAAAATTAACTCTATCCCAGCAGAAACCACAATAGGTAGCAAGACAGATTGCACTTTAGCAGTGTGTCATGTAGACAAATCTAGAGTACTACCAAATGCTAAATAAGAGAAAGAAATACTTGGGCCTCTATGGGTCTACCAGAAAGGAAACAGGGACCACATACTGAAAGATATTATTAGAACAGTACATATGGAACTGATCTAATTCAATACTTATTCTATCAAATACCTCTCTTTTTTTTTTTTAAACTAAATACAGTATTTATTGCCACTTCATTATTCTCTTCTTTGACTGAAAACTGAAAATATATATGGAAACTGTTAACAGCTTTTTTTTATTTTGGTTGCTTTTCCCGTAAATTCTATTGCTCTAGCTCAATCCCACTGATAGCCTGTTAAGATGTTAAATGTTTCCCTTAAGGAGAGACAACATTTCAATATAGACTGTGAAGAAAATTTTTTCCCTAGGGTCTTTGTCTCTTGATTATCCTCTGCTCAATTTTCAATTTACTCTCAAAGTCTCTTCTCAGAGATACTTCTAGTTCCCTCTAAGAAAAATCTGGATGCAATTCTTCTGAATAGTTCACACCAGAGGCTATTCCCAAAAGAAAAACTGGAAGACTACATCATACTGACTTCTGCCTGCTGTAGATCTGCAACCTCCCTGTAATGGTTTCATGACATACCACAGGACACACTACATATACTTTGAATTTAATGCTCTAAACTCACTATTTTGCTTAATTAAACCACATTCCTCACATTGTTTGAGAAGGTTTTTTTTACTGGGAAAAAGTCTCACTGTGCCCACATAAGCAAAATAGAATTAGGTCCTAGGCTATAAAGACTATATGGAGGCAAGTGGGCATCTAAAACCAGCAGGCAAAAAGAAATAAAGAGCAAACACTAGAACAATACTTCACATTAGACAAAGTTGTTCATATCACATGGTATTACCTTCAGGTTTAATTATTAATGCTTGAACAATAAAATTAAGCAATTGATTTTGTTAGTAATCCAGTATACAGAAGATTGGAGGAAGATCATAGTCTTTTTTGAGATGTCATTATGATGCCATTGATGGTTGTTGCCACTATATACATGACATTAGTTTCCTCTGTTGATGATATTTAGCATCATAAATCTGAATACAGTCTATTCCAGGGATAGTATTGCTCTACCTTTTTCATAAATACCAAACTTAATAGTACATAACCATTCTGAGCTTTACAATGGGAAAACTTGTTTTATTTTTTCTTTACGCTATCTTGTGTGGCTTCATCCTGTTTTTATCATGGTTTCCAGTATTGTGACCTCTTTGAGTTTGCATGGAAAAATGTCAGAATAAATTAAAGATCTGACTCTATTGTAGTCCAGAAAGAAAGATTAACGGACTTTCTGGAGTCAAACTATCATATAAAGGGGATCATGAGGAATTAATCTATTTCTGCCACAGCTCAGCTTCACTGAAATTTACAAAGTAAGCTTGATGCTGAAACTTATGCATGTCAATAATCTTCATTTTGTGTGTTATCTGTCAGCTTCAATAACAGTAGATGCTGAAGCATAAGGATTATTCACCTCTATAAAAATTAAGAAATCAGCTTTGCCAACATAAAGGTAAATCACAGAAAATATCACTGCTTCTGAACCAGAGATGCTGAGCCAGCTGTGCACTAAGACTTTTCCATGTGTAATTCAGAAAAAATTGAGTCAGTGCCAAGCGCACACTTAGATGTCTGCAGTGTAGATCTTGCTGTGCCAGCTGTTTGACTTTCCATTGGAGATAATAGGCAAGTAGGCAGTGGGTGGATGTAGTCATTGAAGGTTAGTAAACTACTCAGTAGACCAAATCTACATATTTACTTCAGAATTAATTTGATAGTTCTCTAGCTTCCATTTAACTGTAGTCATAAACAAAATAAAACATGAAACACAATATTGTTTTTCAAGAAAACGTGTGAGGTACCTAACATATTCTCCTAATATATTAGGTCACTACAGTAACTTAATATATTCATCTTAGTGACCAGTGAATAAAATAACATTTCTATGTAAATTTGACATTCTTTTGCTGCCACTATTCAAATTAAATGTCTTCAGCACAACTGAAATATATTAGCAAATGAGTACCTCTTTCTTACTGTGCTTATCATTTCAGAAAGAAACCAGACAGAAGTAAACCAGGTTCAGCCTCTGTTCTATCCAGTAATATTCTTATTTGTCTTTGAAAGAAATAATAAAGCAAAATGTCTATGAGTCTCTCTTCCAAGGACGGATAACCCTAGGTTATCCGTCCTTGTACCCTCCACCACCATTCTAGGTACCCTCCACCACCATTTATTAATTGTCTTAATTGTCTAGTTCGTGGTTGCTTTGTATAACATTTTAACATTTAATTAGGTTTTACCATAACTCTCAAA
>JAVHNF010079926.1:8074-26040 GCA_034783455.1 Micropsitta finschii | reverse complement strand
CGCACGGCTGGGGGCTCCCCCCCCGCTGCGCCATGCAGCGCCGCTACGCTGCCGCCCCCCGCCACCACCACTGGCCCCGGCCCCGCACCGGGCCGCCCTCCGGCGGGAGCACCGCCCCACCCGCCGCCATGGCAACGGCGCCCAGCCCCTCTTTTCGAGGCAGTCCTGCGTCCCGGGGCGGTGGGTAAAAGTGATGAAACGGAGAAGGTGCCTTTCTGGTAGCAGGCAGAAACACCCGAGGGATCCTGAGGTCCTTTCCGACCCTAATCATTCTATGATTCTGTGATAGTCCCTACATGGCACCAAAGCAGCACCGGTTACTCCAAAGGCTTTCCCCTGCTAAATCAGTCACAGAATCTGTCAGCTCACGGGAAGCCTAAAGCCTGTGAAATGATTTCCATCCGTTGATCCAGTTTGCCTATTGGCACAGAGATTGGCTTGATCAGATTCGAGCTACCTGGTGTTAAAGCGAAGGAATGATCTGGATTGGAAAGTGAATTAATTCTTCCTACAGGCTTTTGGTTCCCAGGTTACATTAAAATATCAGAAAGGGGATATATTTTTATTTTCCCTCTGTAGAAGTAAGCAGTTAGGGATGAACTCTCAGTGGGAAAGGACACAGCTCCCAGCTCAAAGCCTTGCTGCACAAGACAGCAACTTTCCTGAACAGTCATGAGTGGCAGCATCACCTTTGTGGTGGCTGCCCCCTAAAACACACTTTCTGATGGGTTGTGGTCACACACAAAAGCTTCCAAAAGGAATAGACAGATGATCACCAGCTGCATCCTCAGCAGCAGGTGCTTTAGTTGCGATTTGTACCAGGTATGTGTGATTACGAGGGAGGTGACTATATTGTCAGACGACTTGGGAATGTGCAGGAGACCCTGTGGCCCTTCTGTAGGGCAGGAAGCTCAAGGCTCAGAGCAAGCCAGGGAGATGAAATAACTCGTTACCTCAACTGAGCAACCATCATCCCCTCAGCAGGCTTTTGCTTTTATTTCTTTTATTAGTAGCGATGTGCCGTCATAGCCCCTCGGATGCTTTCATTACCCAAAGCACTGACTCTTTTATTAATAGGTGTCAGACGCCTGCATAGTTTGATCCACCACACGACAAGAGCCCACCCCAACTGTCAAAACAAATGGAGATGAGGACTCCTGCCTTAAGTATGACACCGGGCGACAAAAGGGAAGGGGCATCTCCCCCTAGTAAAGACTGAGGGGACGCTCCCACTCAGGAGGCTACAGTTCAATCAAGCTCTTCCCCTCACAGGACTCCACCGCCATACCTAAAGTGGGAAGAATCATCTGCACTTCCCTCAATGCTCTTCCTCCTGTCCCTTTAAGGGGCGGGCCGCCACCGCCTGCTGGCGCTGATTGGCTGACCACCCCGTCCGTCCTCCCCGTCGTGTGTCCCCGTCCCCCCCTCTCCCCCTCCCCCTTGGCCGTTATCGGCCGTTAACGGCGGTGGCAGGCGATGGTGGCGGGTAGTGCTGTGCGGCTATTGCCGCTCCCGCGCCCCCTCCTCGGACGGGTCGCTGGGCTCAGGGGAGGGCTGTCCGGCTGGGCGGCCGCTGGGCGCGGCGGGCTGCGTACCCGACGCTGGGTTGCAGTGGCCTTGGCGGTGCCCGCGGGGACCGGCTGGAAGGAGAGGCCGGGGCAGCGGGGACCGGTGTGGGTGGGGGAGCGCTGCCCTGAGCGGCCGCCGCGGGTGCTGCTGCGACGGTTGGGTCTGGTACTCCGGATGGGTCTGCGGGCCTGCGCGTTGTTGCTGCGTTTCGGTCCCCTGCTGCTGCTCTACCCGCTGAGCCGCCTGTGGCCCGGCCTGGGAGCCCTGTGGCTGCGGCTGCTGCGGAGGGCGGCCGAGGCCGCCGGCCCTACCTGTGTGAAGCTGGGCCAGTGGGCCAGCACGCGGAGGGACCTCTTTTCCGAGACCTTCTGTGATGAGTTTTCTAAGCTGCACATCGAGGTCAGCCCACACCCGTGGGGCCACACGGCTGAACTCCTAAGGAAAGCCTTTGGTGAGGACTGGATGGGCATCCTCAAGTTCCAGAGCCAGGAGCCGGTCGGCTCGGGCTGTGTTGCCCAGGTGTATAAAGCCTATGCTGACCTCACGGCTATCGGTAGCTCCCAGGCCAAGGAGCTAGTGCAACACTTGAAGGTCAGGACTGCTTTTGAAGCATGGGAAGCATCAGGCTTTAGAGGCCTCCTTAGGTGGCTGAGGAGGAGGAAGAGTGAGCAGATGTGGGATGAGAGGAGCAGGGAGGAGCTCAGCGCAGCAGACTGCTCCTGGAGAAGTCCTGAGAGTGGGATGTCCTCTATGGAGCAACTGGCCAAACCACTTGTGAATGCACATCCTTCATCATCCAGGTGTCTCACACCTGTAGCCATTAAAGTAAGTCATACACATGACTGGTAGTGTGTGAAAATGGAGGGTGCTGGATGAGGCTGATCAGGTTTTAATTTCCATGGAGATAAGCAGCTGGCTGAGGCCAGGTGAAATGAGAAGTGATGCTCAGTGTCTTTTCTCAGTGTTTTCATTCCAACCAGCTGCAATCCAGACTTGCAGTGGCTCCAGCTCTTTCCAGCCTGGAGAGCCTGAGGAGACATAACTGCCTATGGCACCACTTGATGTGGCATGTGGATGCCACAAATGCTTACAAGGATGCAGTTTACACTAAAAGAATGAATATTAAATTTGGTTTCACTTTCCAGACAAGGAAACCTGTCCTCTGCTTACATGAAGAAATCTGGAACAGATAAGGTCTTTCCAGCAAAGTTTATTTAAAGAAATCTTACGTCTGAGCTGCTCAAAATACTAGTCAGTACTGCATGGCAGGGAATGAGTGGGAGTGTGAAAGCAGTGGGAAATGGCATAGGGTGAGACTATATCACAGATATATTCCATTTGACAGTTATAAAATGTTTCTTTACAACTTAATTCATGGCAAAATCTGAGTTCTGAGGACTAAGTGGGGAAACTCCCAGTCCAACAGGCTGGGTTCTACCTATTTGGAGTGTATCGCTTGAGTTGATTGATGTGGAGTGTCTAGGGAGTTGATCTTGCCACTGTTGGTTCTTAATGCAGGTCCTGCACCCTGGGCTGGTCCACCAAGTCCAGATGGATCTTTTTCTCATGAAGCTGGGTAGCCACATCATTGGACTTCTCCCTGGATTCAAGTGGCTCAGTTTGACAGAGATTGTGGAGGAGTTTGAGAAGCTTATGATTCAGCAGGTGGGTGCAATGCCATGGTCCCCACATACTGAAACAAAACTGCCTTTGATCTTGTTACTGTCTGGCTCTGATTCTCTTCATACTGCCCTGTTTTCAAGGATTAGGTGAAGACTTGGTTCTTTAGTTATGTTCTTTATTCTAATCAGTCGCATAATGTTACTCCAGGAAAGTTTATGTGCTCACAGAGTGAAAAAGCAAAGCAGTAAAAAAATAAGTCTTTATCAGATTTAAAAATCCTTTCTTAGACTTCTGAGTATGTTTTCTAGTGAACAGCCTGAACAGGCAGCTAGCCATAGTCACAGGCCTTTTTGCAGCTTTCTGAAACATGAACGCTGGTAAAGACCTCCTTAGGAAAAGAATTTCTCAGATGTGTTTTTTTCTTTAATCCCACACAGATTTTTGCAGTATGTACTCACCAGTCGTGTTTGTTAGCACTGAGATATGTATTGGTATAACTAATATGCTTTCTCATAGGTTAATAACACATTCTATATTGTGTCGTCATCAGACTCGTAATATTGATAAAGTTAAGCTTTGCAAATAGATTTGAAAGGGATTCACTAATGTCTTCTAAAGATGATCTTGACACATCCTTACTACCAAACTTACAAAGATTTCACTACAGGCTCAATTAGGGTGATGTTTCTGTTAAAATGAACAATTATCTGCTAATTCCATTTTTATGTCTAGATTGCAGTCTGAAATCTGTACAAGCTTTTAAAAGCCTTAATTCTTTTCCCCTATTGCAAAAAGATCTACACAGTAAATCCATGCTGTATAAACTGTGGACTGTGTTCAGATGTGACTCAAGTCACTAGTACCAGTTTACTCCAGCAAAGCTTTTAGTGGATGTACTGTGGCTGAGGATTAGGAGAGCATCTGATACACTTGTAACTTCTTTTCCTTTCTCTTTAAAAGGCCAAGAAGTGTTCCTCAGATATTCCCCTTTGCCAGATGAGGGAGGTGAGGCAAGATTATCCTACTTCCTTGAGCAGCAGTAGTGGGCAGGAGAGATGCCTTGTGTCAAGATCACTGAAGAACTAGGGCCAGGACTTTGCACAGTGGATTATTTTGTACATGTTACATTACATTCTTCCTGCTGTGGCTGCCTATCTGTAAAGTGAAGTTATGGCTACAGTTCTTCTGCCTTGCCTGTTTGCCTTGCTAGCTGGACAGTGAGCTTTGATTCAGGATCTGTCTTACTGTTGAAAATAATGCAGTCCTTCTCTTTTCTGAGACATCAGGCCTATATAAGTCACCCATATTTTAAAGGTGCTGAGCTGTGGTCTGTCCATTACCCAATCTTTTACTCCAGCTCTTCCATCAGGACAGCTGGAAGTACATAAGAAGCACCACTCTTATTTTGTTTTCATTCTGGCTTTCTGACTGCTTTTGTTGGTATTGAATATTGAACCATACAGTCATATCATACAGAGTCCTGAAGATCTAATTCTAATTGAATATAATTTCCAGCCTGCTTTTTTTTTTTCTCCCTTGAGATTGACTTACGCTATGAAGCCAGAAATCTGGAGCGCTTCCGACAAAATTTCCTAGATGTCGATTTTGTGAAGTTTCCAACTCCCCTTTGGCCTTTGGTAACAGCAGATGTTCTAGTGGAAACATTTGAGGTAAGAGTCCCAGGGTCTGGGAGTGGTGGTAGCAGGGATAAGGCCCTTGAGGCAGAACGTGCCAGGAAAGTGTTTTTTGAGAAGTAGCAGTCAGAGACAGAAGGATGCTTTTCTCTTACTTGCTTAAAGAGAGTGCTGTCCTTCCTCAGTGTCTTTTCCACGCTGTTTGTGAGCAGTGTATACTGGAAGACAGGTGGCAGAGAACTCCATATAGAAGTGAACACTTGGCCTGAAACCAAGCAGACCAGCAGTGTGTCCATCCACCATGTGCTTGCCTGTGCTTTGCAAACCAACACCATGCTTCAGCTCTCCTCTGTGATGGGTCAAAGCAAGGAGCTCAGCAATCTGAAGCTTTTTGATGCTTACCTTTCCTTGTGCATGTTTGACTCAGACCAAAGCCACTCTTAGCCTAATTTTTCCTGCATGTGATCCTGGCAAGAGTATTTCTGCTCCAGGGGTACCATACCCTATTTCCAAAGAGCAAATCTGTGTTCTCTATCACATTCAGTGCAGCCTCTGTTGAGCAGGTCCTTTCTAGGCCCTCCCCTAATTGTGGGCACCTAGGTAAAGGTGTGCTTGAAGATGGAATGCAGGGTGTGTTTGACTCCAGCTCTTGTCTTTATTTCAGGAGAGTGAGCCTATTTCACACTATCTCCACGCGGAGATTGCCACAGAGCTGAGACAGAGACTTGCAAAGATGGGCATGGACATGCTGCTAAAGATGGTAGGCACTTGGCTGAGGCTAGAAGTGAAGGTTGTTTTCCTGCAGAAGCTATTCAGTTGGGGTAATGAGACAATAGGGCTAAAAAGATAACCTGTTCTCACATCTCTTACCCATCTCCCCATGGGCTCAGCCCAGACCTGTGCCTTTTAGAGCCAGCCTGTGGATGGCAGGTATCTGACAGTAACTCAGGACTTGGGCCACTTGCAGCTCCTGAACTGGCAAAGGGAGAGTCTGTACTTCAAGTGGAATGTGAATGCAAGGGCTGAGTAGAGCCTGGGCTAGGTACACCACTACTGTAGTCTTCACGAGCTTCTTCCACTGAAAAAGGGTAATCTGCTTGCACACAATAGGGTCATCCTATGCAACTTGATCAGTGTATTGCTTAGGAAACCCACAAATTCATTATTAAATGGATGTTCATATATTGCCCAAGTACTATAAAGTGCAATGTAATTGGCAAATATGCTCTCTGCAGAGACTTATGGATGCAACTCACAGGGAATGAGTTGCTAGGTAGCTTGTTCATTTATTGACTCCTCCTTCAAAACTGCCTTTTTTAAGGAAGAACTAAATAACGGAGTTAAGACAATCCTGGCCAGATTCAGCTTCTGATTCAGTTTCTGGCTGTTTAGTTCTTCTGTGGTTGAAATAATTCCAAATGACCTGGAAGGGAGTGTTGAGAAGGTGACACAAGTGTCTTGTGAAGGGCCATGAGATCTAGCAGGGAAGAATTCCAAAAGAACCTCACACTCCTGAGTGTGTGGGCATTAAGTGTTAGATAAAATTCAGTTGCTAACTGCAACAACATGCTAGGGCAGTGGCGAGGCCTGCAGTTCTGACTCCATGTAGTGCAATAGACTCTGAAATTGCTTTTATGAGTAGTAAAAGCTGTGGTGGAACTAGAATAGTTTTAGGCTAACATTAGAGTCAACGACTAGGAGCAAAACAACACCTCCCCCAATTTTAGGAGTAGAAAAGAATTAAAGAGCAAAGAAACAACATTATAGTTATAAGTAAAACAAATACCTGTTTCTTGAATACTCAGTTCTAGTCTGTCCAGGACCCTCCCTTTCAAGGGCTGTAATAGGACTAGAAGAAGAGCAGAGGAAGGCTGGTGTGGAATGGCTTCCATACTGAACTAGTGAAATTATTTGGACTCTTAACTCTGTAAAGCAGAGAAATGAGTAGCTTCTGACAGAGGTGTATGCAGTCATGAGTGCACAAGAGTGAATATGGATCTATTGATTATACCTTCTCAGAACAATAAGGACAAAAAATTAATATTAGAGGTAACATTTTCAGGTGACACCTGAAAATAAAAAACCTCTTCCATTTCCCCCCCTGCCCTAGTTCTAATTATGTATGTGGCAATTAGACAAATTCACAGGAGAAATCCATGAAATACAAAGGTGGCCTACTTGAGGCAGGAAGTCCTGCAGTCTCAGGTGGCCGGGGGGTTAGTGTAGAAGTACTGTCTTGTGCTTGCCCTCTTGCTAGTCCTTTCGGGTGCTAACTGCTAGCAGAGCAGAGAAGTGCTACATACATTTGTTTTCTCTTACCTTGTTTTCCTTACTTTTCAATACAGTTGTAATGTGGGTTGTTGTCACGGACTAGACAAATTTAACCCTTCACTATAATCCATGATACTGAATGGTAGATGGCCTATTCTTACTCCATTGCTTTTTGCCAATGGCCACCAGTGTCCCCAAGTTCAGGGTTAGTTACCAAAGAACACTGCTGTTCCCTGCTGGGAATCCTGTGTGTGTCCTACCTGACCTCTAACAAACACACAGGATGGCTTCACACAGCTTTGCTGACTCCATCAGTGTAGCACCCATGCAATTTCAGCACAGCTGGTCTCCAGTGCTGAGTGGTTGTCTAGGATGATGTACATTAGTAATGATGGTAAACAAACCAGAAACAAACCTTTGCTGTTGGCCTGCAGGTTTTGCTGCAGGTAGGTTTGGTCAGAATGAGCGGCTCTAAGACTTTCCCATCCTCTAGGTCTTTGTTGACAACTTTGTCCATGCTGACTTGCACCCTGGGAACATCCTGGTTCAAGGCACGGCCCACGTCAGCACCAGCTGCAAAGAACAGGCAGCCATCGTGGACTTGTGTGACACGCTTGTGGTTGAAGTGCAGCCACCCCTCAGGCAGCTCTGCCTGGTGCTGCTGGATGCAGGGATCGTGGCCGAGCTGCAGAGTGCTGACATGCGGAACTTCAGGGCAGTTTTCACAGCTGTGGTCCAAGGCCAGGTGAGGCCTCTGTCACGGGGCTGGATAGCTGAGGCTGGGGAAGGGAGACAGCAGTAGAATCTGATGGCCAAAGTGGTGGTTTTCTCTCTTATTTCCACAATCCTTAAGAGGGGAGAGGAGAACTGGTAGCTTGGAAGCTATACTGCACACAGGGATAAGATGTTCAGCCTCAGCAGGGAGGCTGCCAGAGTGGAGTGATTTTAGTGGCCCAGGAAACAGGAAGCACTGGTTGCTACTTCCCAGGTCAGGAGTGCTTCTGATGCAAGTTAGGATTGCCTGGAAGCCACTTGTTTTTGACATTGTTTCAGGAATCTGCCAAGTTAGAAAAGAGGAGGGAATAAGTCAACATCTTGGTCTTCGATACACATTTTGTTGCTGTGTCAGCATCTGTAGAGAAGAGGAAGCAAAACAGTGGGTGTGGAGGGTCTGGCCTCTGCCAGGCCCCTTTGGATAAGGGGAACTACTTTATCCTCCTTCCCACTTACTTAAAATACACTCTTAGATTGACTAGAGGATCCAGTGCTGATGTCTCCTGTTCATTCTGAGAACAAGCATCTGTGTTCATACTTGCACATTGTTGGTTCTCAGCTGTGGGTTGGATGGCTCACCGGCATATCTCAAGAGGGACACATTAACTTGGTCAGTTTAACCTGCTGAAGTGTACTGAGGAGTAAGTGCTAAACTGTGTATTGGGGCCCTCCTGTGCTTCCAGACTTACTTCTCAGGCACTGAGCAAAGACTGCAAACATTTGATTGATTGCAAGTCCTTCATGGCTCAGGCAATGATCTAATTCATGATCTACAGGTAGAAAAACTGCTACACTATCTCATTGCTGAACCTGGGGCTGTGGCTCTGTACATCACTGTCAGACATGTCTTCCAAGAAAAGTTACAAAGCCTCTCTCAAGTGAAGCTTGGGTATGGCTCCCTTTGTCACCAAACATCTCTTGGTGTAGAATCAGTTCACTCCTCCGCAGTTTGCAAGTTAAAGGTTGGACCTAGCCCATAAGGGAGGTTAATATATGCCCTTCTTTACACTATTATCTCCTCTGCTAAGAAGAAAATGTTAGTCGTGTGGGTTTTATTTCCCTCCCCTAAAATTTCTGACTGCCTAGAGATACCTTTGTTGTGTTCTACCCTGAAAGAAAACCAAACATGATTTTGCTAGATATGAGCTAAGACTTTTGGACCAGTTCTGCTGCTCTTGCACCTGTTTCTGTTGATTCACAGGGTCTGTTGCTGGAATGGGAAAGACTGGGCTTGGGAGTTCTCCCTGCAGTATGCTTCCTTCAGGGACTTTTGCTGCAGGGGCCTTCCAGCTCCCTGTGGGCACCAGTGATCCTGTTCTGGTCCTCCTTTTCAACTTGTTTCACAGGGAGAGAGAGTGGCAGAACTGATCCTTCATCATGCCCGTGCTAACCAGTGCCAGGATATTGAGCGATTCAAAGTTGAGATGGCGGAACTAGTGACCAAGGTCCGGGGGAACACCATTGCCCTGGGAAAGGTGAGCGCAATATGTCCCACCCTTGCTTATCAGTAATGCAGTGCAACTTGGTTTTCAGAATAAGCCATGTGGAAAGACCAGCTCTTATCTCATCAGCACTTACCAACAACATCTGCAGTTCCCTAAGAGTTGCTGCTAAGCCAAATATTACAGCTTGCATCCTGTTAGCTAAGGCCAGCCTGGGTGCTTCAGAGAATGTAGTGTGGTGGCATTGAACAAATTAATGCATGTTGTGTACTGCTGTGAGGTCAGATGTTCTCAGCCTTCCTGGGCTAGTAAGTAAGCAGAACCACAGGTCATAGCTGAACTCCTTATCCTGGCGAGGGTGGGGAGAATCATATCTTGATGGTGGCTGTTGGCAGCCCAATAATTTTGTCCCACCACCAGAACCAAATGCTAACACTTAGAAGAATCCAGCCTGTCACTCAGTCTTCTTGACTACATTTTTTTTTTTTTTTTTCAATTGTTAACTTCTTTTGTATTCCAGCTTCAGGTGGCAAATCTGCTCTCAAATGTCTTCAAACTGTTGATGACCCATAAGGTGAGGTCCTGTTGCTGTCTGCCTTCAATATCTGGCAGTTCATTTTGGGAGGGAGAAACACTAAAACGAACATGAAGGGCTAACAAGGTGGGGGGGACGACTGTGCATTCTGAAACAAGCTTCGGGAATGCATTGAAGTGTTGCACGCATATTTGTTTCTCAGGTCTTGATACATACCCTGCCAAGACCAGTTTCTTGGGTCTGCCTTAATACCACATTTAACTAAAAGGAATGTTTCTGTGATATATTTTTCCTATTTTTTTTATAGTCCCTTACAAGAAGAAAATGAAATCTATGTATGTTCCCTTTGTTGTATCACTGCACACTTTCTTCCCTAGACCTCTTCCTTGATGTGGGGTTATGGAACTGCACTAGGCCATTTTACATGTTTGTTAGAAACCTTCAAAGTGAGAAGTTGTTCACAGAACAGAGGTTCCATCTTACAGATGACAGTATTTGGAGAACATGTTTCCACAGTTGCAAACAACTTTGGAAATCAACAAAGCTATGGTGGCCTGAACTAGAGGAGATGAGATGGCTGTCAGCTACATAGCTGCTCAGCCTGTAAAGGGTCCCTCTAAACATTCCTTAGTTAGAGGTTTCTGTTATTAAGCCTCATTAAGCTGGTTTCTAATAAAATAAAATGTAGTTTAGGCCTTTACAGTGCAAATCCTCTCAACTCGATGAATTCTTAAGGCCCCTGCATGGCTTGAAACAATCCCAGTACCTGGCTGAGAACTGGGGAATAGTTTGGTCACATGCAGAGCAGAGGTTTCCTCTGTGATCTGGGAAGCTCTTTTGTAGCGATTCAGGAGGTGAGGTCCCCTTTATGCATGTGCCTGTGTTCAAGTATATTTGATACTGTAGCTTATAACTACACTAGCAATGGTGAGGACTCCTAAGCTCCTGCTATTTCAGCATGGAAGGAAAAAAAAAAATCCCAGTCCCCTTCTGGAGCTGAAAAACAAACTTCTGGGTTTCCTTAGGGCATTTAACCTGAAACTGTCACCTTATTTTTGGGCCTGCTGCTGGATTTCAATGAGTTCTGAAACTCCCAAGTGATGGAGTTGCAGTATAGCTTCAGGTGTGCATAAGCTCTTCCCAGTCTTTTCCCTTCCCTCTCAGCTTAGCCAGAGAATTCTGTGGAATTCTTAGCCCATTCTGTGGAATTGGCTCAGGAGAAAGTAAGGTCTGCCAACTCCATTTAGTCTCTTGTCTTTCTAGGTGAAGCTTGAGAGCAATTTTGCTTCCATCATCTTTGCCATCATGGTTCTGGAAGGACTTGGTCGTTCCCTGGATCCTGAACTGGACATTCTAGAGGCAGCTAAACCACTGCTCATCAAAACTGCAGCTTCTGTCCTCAGATAGACTCCTGTGGCTGCTGCCCCCCTCTGTGCCAGGGTTATGCCTGTGCCGTCAGTGAGCTGACTGAGAAAGAAGCTGATGGTAAGAAGTCATGTTTATCTTGGGGACATGCCATGCAGAGGTTACTCTCCATTAATGTTGCTTTCAGTTGTTTCAGCCAAGCACCAGGCTGAGATGATCAGAATTCCAGAAACCAGGAAGACTTTGCACAATTGGAGACTTCTGACTCATCGCATAGTTCTAAGAGCTAATGTGCTCTGATAATTCTTAAACAGGCATGTCATGTAGTTTAGGTGCACATGATCGCTGCAGCCTGATGAGTAAAGCAGTCTGACTTGTCTAGAAGTCTTTAAAAAGATGTTCATTGATCCAGTCTGGTTTGAAATCTAGCGGGTTAAATATGTAAAATTGTTATACTGACTTACCTGTCACTGTGGTATGAGACATGGTGTTCCAACACCACCTAACGAACTCATTTAGGCTGAAAAAAAGCCAATAAACCTTTTTGTCTTTTGCACTTTTTGCTTCAACTTTTATTGTAGAAGTGTCCTGAGATCCTGCAGGTAGTGGTGTGTTCTTAGGCATTTGGGATGATAAAAACAGACCAGGCAAATGGACACCCCCTCCCCACCACTCTAGCACAATACAAATAAACAGCAAAAGAAAATACTTGCCTAGGCAGAAGACCCAATTCCATAATAAAAAACAACTTTTGGGAATATTTGTACTGCTGTTAGTGTTTTGTATTTGGGTTTTCCTTTAAGCTTGAAAAAAGCCTTTTTTATTTCTGTGTGCTTCCTTCCTATCACTCTCCCTACTGTTCCCCAAGCCTCACCCTGATCAACTCAAATCTTTAACTAATATGTAAATTCTTGCCTTTTGTTTCCAGTAGTTTGCAAAACAAGGAGTCCAAGCATGGGTGGAAAACACATTGTGAATGTTTAAATTAATTACAACCAGCAAAACGTGGCTTTTACATTCATTTTAATAGCATTAAGATTATTTTATGGCTGCATTTTAAATAGTGAGAAATACAGGCTACGAATGATTGGAGATACTGTAATACTAAATATATTCCCAGATATACTGCATGTGAAATTGTAGCAGCACAGGTTTTCTGCAGTGGTCTGTTTTCAGATGGTTAGGCAATCAAGAAAAGGACCTTAAGCAGACAATCTGTTCTTTTATGGTGATTATAAAATAATGATTAATACATGAAGTCTGAAAAATAAGTTTAAATTCTGCTTAATATATTTAATCTATTTTCCTTTAATCATTATATGTTCCACTTCTAAATGCTTAAGGATAAAAGCAACAGTAGAGTTCGAGACTAAGTAAGTTTTAGATTTGTTTCTGTAAGTCTGATAGACTTAAACTCATAACAAGGTATACTGTTAACTAGCGCATGATTTTGTGTAAAGGAGAAATGTAGAATCACAGAACGGTTTGGGCTGGAAGGAACCTTAAACCTCATCCAGTTCCAACGTCCTGCCACAGGCAGGGACACCTTCCATTAGACCAGGTTGCAACAAGCCCCTGTGTCCAACCTGGCCTTGAACACTGCAAGGGATGTGGCAGCCACAGCTTCTCTGGGCAACCTGTGCCAATGCCTCACCACCCTCATAGTGAAGAATTTTTTCCCAATATCTAATCTAAATTTCCCTTGAAAGAAGAAGAAAAGCAAGAGACCCTGAAACTTCACATTAGAGAAAACCTCCATGTGCTGCCAGGACCTGCTTTCCCTCTCCCAAGCCCACTTAGCTTACGGGGCTACAGCACTCTGCAGCACTTGCAGCCTGGACTGAGTCCATCAGCTGTGCAGGTCTGGGGCACAGCCACCCATCTGCTTCCTGAGCAGATTTCAGCCAACTTTTCCAGAGACTGAACAGAGCTCAAATCAAATGACAGAATTCAATGTGAAATGCAAAACTGTGCCTCACATGTAGTTTCCATATATGCAGCAAATGATATTTTTTTCAGACCTTAACTAAATGCCTAAGCCTTCACCTTACATTAAGGTTCATCTTTCCTTTTTCCTCTTTTCTTTTTAAATAAAAATCTCAGGATAGTTCATGCATATTATAGATCCTAAAGTTAAAAATACCCCTTTTAGCTATTAAGGCCGTAGAATAGTTTGTAAACATCTGGCTGAGACTTAACTTTAACTGCCTTTTGGAAGAAAGTTGAAAGCACAGCCGCTCAGTTATCTCTTAAGGAATGAATCTCTTAATCTCACTGCTAAGAAACTGCTGGCCATACAAAAGGTTTGGCAGAATTACAGAGAGGCTCCCTTTAGCAAGTTTAATTTTTTCTTTCAGAAATTGCTGTTATGGCTAATGCTCTGGTCATGGAAAAGGGGTGAATTTTCATAACACACTTTTTACTGAGTGATGTGCTGGAAAATGTGGAACATGTTTCTAAGTGTACACAGAATGTCAGGCAACAACATCTACATTTTTTACCTAGTTCTGTTCTAGGTATTACTTAAAACAAGATATTGGAAATATTAGCTATATTTCAGCATAATTTTGTGTAAATTAATATCCTTCAATGGAGCTCTAAGTGTTCCAGCAAACAAATTGTGTCATGTCCATTCTCCTTTCCTAAATATCCATGTGAATAAATCAGTTACCTTTCTGGCTACCCAAGGCTGACAACAGCATTCTGTGATGCAGCTGCCGAATTTTGAACCTCTGATGATATGAGGAAGAAAGACAGTGCTTCAGGATGTGACAAGAATAACCTCCTCCTCCCCTCTGTGAAAGAAGGCACCTCCACTTGCCAGAGTACAGCATGTTAAAAACCCTTCTTCTCTTCTGCTGACAACACATGCTTCACTAAGGAAGTCAGTAACGTGCTTAGAAAATCAGGGAGGGGAGTCATGAGCAAGTAGCATTGTGGACTCCAAGTGGTAACTGTGTTTTGCCCTGTAGCTAGAGTGGGGAACTCCTCCTATAGCCCTACTGGCTACCATGGATTCTTGCATGATTTGTTAACTGTCAGTTTACCAATTCATTTGTCTGTAGCATTCTCATTTATTTATGGTGAACAAGAAGTCTCTTTATTCTGACCAGGTGCCCTATCTGCAAAGATACCTGAGTATCCATCTGTATAAGATTACCTGCTGTTGGAGACTGCCATCCTGAACACAAGATTGTAGGCAGAAGAGACTGCCAAGCCCAGCATGGGCTTAGTGATTCTCCACAGACAGATATATCAGAGAACAGACATTTTTCACATCACAGTGCCTAGAAAGGGTGGCTTGTCACCAAAAAAACACTTTCCTTTTTGCATTTTGGGTTTCTGTAAGTCATTCTTCCTTTAGGGGAGTGGCTTGCGTATTCCAAGCAGTACATAACCCTGACAGTAGAAGATCTCCACTTTCCTGGAGCCCAAGCTGGAGGGTTCCAAGCTGTCTCACCAGGTTTTCTGTAGCACCTCACCTGTCCCTGAATCCTTGCCCTGTCCCCAACAGCAGTTTTGGCAGGAAGTAGCATAAACCTAAGGTCAGGTTGGATGGGGAATTAAGCAGCCTGGTCTAGTGGAAGGTATCACTGCTCATGGCAGGGGGTTGGAACTGGATGATCTTTGAGGTCCCTCCCAACCCAAACCATTCTGTGATTCTGTGAACTTTCCCCATTTTTCATATAACTTCAATATAGCAAGGCAAGTCATATGACAGCATCTCTTAACCACACTTCCTATTTTATGTGGTCCTTGACCTTAAAGAAATAAAGGTGCTCTTCTGGCACTGGTCTGGAAGAAACACAACTGGGCGGAAAGTTCACAGAATGCAGTAGTGGAATGGGGAACTCTTCAGGCCTTTATTTAATTTCCCCACAGGCTTGTGTTAGCAGGACTTAACCTGTGCCTGTGCTTCCACCACTTCATGTAAGGGGCGCATTCCGAGGGTGTTTCTCCTGATCTTCTTTCTTGTTCTTCACCTCCTACTGTATCTATTGCCCATGCCTTCACTTAACTAATTCCTCCTTTCTCTGTCATTTGCATCTTGAAAGCAGTTACAATCTGATGCCACCAGAAGGCTCTAGGTCCTGTGCCCTTTGAATCACTTTTATAATTCCCAGGTTCCCTGCTGCTCCACTCTGAATTGCCCCATGACACTTTCACCAGCCTCTGACTACAACTTCACATTACAGGCACCAACTCATTGAAGACCTGTGGAAAGTACTGGGCACCTCAAGATGTCTTTAGAGCAGAAACTCAGCAGTATGGCTGTCTCTTATTAAATACCAAGGTAGCTTTTGGTTGCAGAGTTGGGTCTGTCAGCAGGGCCATTTGATACAAAAGAACAGCTTGACAGAGGTGAACTAGAACAGTAACTCCAGAACGAAAGGTGTGAAGGTCCCTTCTAGCCCAAACTATTCTATGAATCTACCACAGTGAACTCTGGCTACAACGAAAAGGAGACGAAAGACCTCTCTGGAAACCACAATTCTACTTGTCACAACTGTATTCACACACCCAGGCTCCAGTACACTGACACACAGCTACAAGATACAGATCAGGTCTGTGAACGCCTCAAGGGCCTGCTCACCCACTCTGCAGCTTCCTTATGCTAATAGTGATGCCCGGAGCATCAAAAGATTCTGTTCTCTGAGGTACTGCTGGAGGTCACTGAGTTTCTGGCCTTCTTTCTCCACTTTCTGGCATGAACGGTCTCTGCTCTGGAACACTCTCCCTTTGGCAGCCTGCTGCTTTTTTTGTTGCCTGTCCTGCTCCTGTGAGTCTTGTTCCAACATTTCCTGCCGTGACTGCATTCTGCTCTGGAGAAAATCCTGCATAAAAATAAACACATTTACAATTGCACAGCCAGCTTTCACGCTGAATTTCATCCACATTTATCACCAGCAGAAGCCAGAAATGGGTATAATTTATGGAAATTCATTCCTTCAATGTAGAAAGACTCTTTCTGGGGCAGAAATGGACCAATTTACTTCCCGTCTTTCATCTTTATACATGTGTCAAAAAACCACATTACCCTTCATTTCTTTATCTCTAAATTGTATTGGATATATTGCATATGAAACAAGTGAAAGAGAAATACTCTGGATGGTGCCACTGCTGGAAACATGGTAATACAGGAAAAACATTTTGGACTTGCCCTTACCAGCCCTTCTTTCTCTTGTTTAAAGCTCCTTTCATTGCGTTTTGCCTGCAGCTCCTCTCTCTGCACACGCTGTGTCTTTAAGAACTGCAACCTCTGACTTGCTTTCCTCTTCTCCTCCTCTGGCAAGAAGGATGCCTTCCTGCTCCTCTCTGCCCTAGCAGCCTGGAGCAGTGCCATGTGCTGCAAAGCTCTGTCTTCTTGCTCCAGCCGTTTCTCCAGCTCTTGCAATATTCTCTGATGCAATCGCTGCCTGCTTCCAGAACAAAATCTCTCAAATTTCTCAGCAAGAAAGAGCAATAAAAGAGTAAGACAGTGCATGAGGCACAAGGCAGATATTCTGGCAATCTATGCTCTGTTAATATTGCAGGACGCTTTGTCTGGTTATAAGGGTTAAACCTGTGTCCTAAACGGAGGTGGCAAAAAACCCCAAATGAGCTGGTGCTGTCATCTGCTCACCTGACTTTCCTAACCTGGTGTGGCTGGGTGTTCCTAGCCCTGAAGACCAGGAGCCATGAAAATGAATTGTGCAGACAGGGCTGTAGGACTAATCCAGGCAACTGAGTGGCTACGTGCGCTGGTGGTAGAGCTACAGTGGCAACAGAAGAGATAGAATGAGGTGGGTCATGGGGGTGAAGATCTGCTGAGCTTAAGTGGACTGGGGGGGGAATGACACATGAATGAGAGCTACAGAGGTCAGAATAGATGATCAAAACAGTTGTACAAGAACAGCATACTATTGAGAGAGATTGAACATGGCCATTTGAAAGCTATTAGCTAAACAACACGAAGGTTCATAGGAGCTTCATGTAAGATACTAAAACCAAAACTATTTATTCTAAAAACCTTTGTCCTTGCTGATGAAATTGAAATCTTCACTTACCAGTGCAGAAAATAAGGAAGATGTGTGTAAGTGTCTGAAAGCCCAAGTGAAATCTCTGGTTTCATCAGACAGTGCAAGTTACACCAATGCTGCTGACGACAGCTCTGAGACAGGGTAACTCCCCGGCAGCCCTTGTGGACATTGTTTGTTTAAAACACCGTGGGCTGTGCCCAGAGGGTGGTGACTGGTGAGTGACAGAAGTCTAGTTGGAGGCCAGTCATTAATGGTGTGTGCCAGGGGCTGGTACTGGGTCCAGTCCTGTTTAACATCTTTGTTTATAGTCTGGATGGTGGAGCAGAGTGCACCCTCAGCAAGTCTGCTGATGACACAAAACAGGGAGGAGTGGCTGATATGCCAGCGGGCTGTGCAGCCATCCAGAGGGATGCAATAGGATGGAGAAACGTGCTGACAGGAATCTCATGAAGTGCAAGGGGAAGTGCCAAGTCCAGCACCTGGGAAGAGCTTGGCAGAAAAGGACCTGGTGGATCTGGTGAACACAAAACTGAACATGAGCCAGCAACATGCCCTGGTGGCAAAGCAAGTCAATGGTGCTAGCAAATGTTAAATAAGAAAGAGGTGACAGATATGACTCTACAAAGGATTTGATAGGAATACATTTTCTAATGGCGTAAGGGGATTAGGGAGTCTAGGAGCAGTGAGAATGGCTCAAGAGGATATTGGGAGTGGCAGGGTCAAAGAATGTCAT
>JAVHNF010079906.1:21969-33956 GCA_034783455.1 Micropsitta finschii | reverse complement strand
CCTTCTGTGGGCTGCTGCTACTGCCTACAGCTCCTGCTGTTGCCAGGAAAACAAACAAGGTACAGAGTGATTGCACATTAATTCAACACTGTAAATGCATTGCATTCAGTTTTCTTTCAGAAATGTCTTTTTATTTCATCTAAGGTAGATTGTCAATATTAGAAAATATACAACTGCAACTGGGTCACAAGAAATCCAAGAATAGCTTTTATATTTCATGTCTTATACAGGATTGCAGATATTCCCTTACCTTCAAGTTTTACTTTTCTATTTTCTTCGTGGAATTTTTTCTCATCATTTCTCTGCTCTCAGCCTTGCTGCCTGCAGAATGCTGGTAGAGATGAGATATACATCTCATTCTGGTGTTGTAAACGAAATGAAAATAAATACTGCTTATCACTCTCAGCCTATTTTCTTTCTCATTCTGTTGCTTCTCAGTATAATATAGCATTACAGCCATTTCTGCCTGTATGGGAATCACGGATCCATTGGAATGGACCCATCATGGAATCATTTTCGTTCTAAAATGGCTGTGAATTTCAGATTCATCCTATACATGCAAAACAGTTAGGAGCAGGACATTTGTACAATCATCCGCAAGTGTTAATCTGTAATGAATTAGTACCAAAATAAATTAATTTGTATCTCTCCTCCATCTGGATTATATTTGGTGGGGAAATCAAGACAGTCAGGGTTACAGAGAGGAGTCTTAGTACAAACCCAAGATGCTCAGTGTTATAGGCAGTTTAAAAGCTATGCTTGATTGGATATACTGACATTTTAATTCAGTTCTTAAGGTTTCTAATTCTCTATTTGAATTGCAAAATAAGAATACTATAACAGGGTTTTGGTGATAAGTTTCACAAACGATGGAGAATGGAATTTTTTTGTTTGTTTGAGGCAGAATAAGCAGTCCATCCTTTTGCTTGACCTCTGTATATCTGGAGAATATGTAAACATATTGAAACTTTGTGGTGTTCTACAGTGGGGGAATGAAGTGCATCGATTGCTTGCGATTATTAGCTAGAGTGGGATAAGCCTTCTCCTTATTATGCAGATTAGTGAAGCTCTCAGTTCCAACATATTGTACAGATGCAGGAGAGCAGCTGCTCTTACAGATGGCAAGTACACAGCTCCATTAGTATGTATCTATTGTCTGCTCTTGGCTTGCTCAGAGGATGGAGAGGATGGGTAAAGAGGAATTGTCACAGTGAAATGTAAAGGAGAACACGCACTCTTAAAAATCCATACCCAAGAGACTATTTACACAGCAGGGCAGACAGCAATCAAATTAAAAGTCTACCCTAAATAAGGACTTTCGTAAGTCACAATTAAGCTTCTATAGTTTTAAAATATACTAACCAATACAAACAAGGAATAGAATTCAGATTTCACAACTAAATGGTATTAAAATAAAAAGAAATTCTTGGAGGTTCATTGAAAATTTGGTCATGTATTGGGCCTGTCCAAAGCTTCCTTTAACAGAACCTTTGCCCTCCAAAAACATCTCACTACCCCAAAGAACAAATCCTCACTTATTTTGCATAACATAAAAGACAGAAAAGCAGAACTGTGCTTCATTTATTAAGCTTTTCACCATAAGAATATAGCATTTCATGCAATTTTTTGCATTAATGAGAGCTGAAGCAGCTAAATTTAAGTTAGTATAGACAGCACTGATTGTGCATCTATGTCAATTATTCTTTGTGAAAATGCTAAACAGAACATTCGTTAACCATGTGGTAATTTTTAATGTGATGAACAATTCCTGAGGAAACATATAGCTACAGGCTGACTACTGAAAATATTCTAGTAAAGAACAATTATTTATAACACAATCTGTGGCTGGATGCATGAATTATGGTTGTACCAGAAGGTTTTATGATATACTTAACATACAGTTTATTTTTATTTAGTACAGAGATGACTTAGAGTGAAAAAGAGTGATAAGGTACAAATTAAGAACGTGGTAAACCCTAAGTTATGGTCTCATTCCAATCTGGAAGTCTGGAAAGCCAAAGATGCCTGACCAAGAGCAAGGGAAAGAAAAAATATATATAAAGAAGCCCATACAAACAAATCATCAGGTCCATATAAAATTTAGGAGGTATTTGTCTTTAGTAACAAGCCTTTTACTCAAGGTAATCTCAGAAGATGACTTGCCTGTGAGCAAAGTCCATTACCCCTGTTCTCATGACTTGCAGAGCCTGGAGTTCAGCTGCACAATGGCTGGGCTATGAGGTGCCCTTGCTGCCCTTCGTCGCTAAGTCTGAGGTCCTCTGTGTTCAGGGAGAAATTACTTAGTTTATTTTGAGCATTGATTTTAGGAGTAAAATACTAAAAGGTACACAAAGCACTGCTGGGTGAAACTGCTGCATCTGCTTGAATCCTTCATCTGAATGTCACCCAGATAAAAACTTTGTTAAAAGCATAGAGTGAGGACCCTGTTTCAAAGATGTAGTTGAGTTCTTACAAGAACATAAAAACACAAACATATGAAAATCATAGGGGAAGAAGACTGTTTTGAGCTGGCCAAGAGCAGAATATTTTTCTCATAGAAAACCAGAAAGTAGTATAATTTAATTTTCTTAATAGTTTGTGTGGTTTTGTGTGAATATAGGTGGTGTCAGGCAATCCAAATACGCATTCACTCTTCTAAACTTGATCCCATCAAACTGAACATTCAGTGAGAGGTTGTTCTGCTTCTCTTTAAGCCTTAATTCCTAACTAGATAAGGATTTACTTAAGGAAAAGATTAATGTTTTCAGAAAGTTGAATAACAGATGTTTCCTTCTGACAGCAATGATTTTTATTTCTGTCCCACAGAAGAGAGTAGCTACACCAGGACACTAGGGTGGCTTTCCTGCTCCAGAGATGAAAGTTGAAAGTATGTCCAGGAGCTCATGCTGTGCGCTCTGTGTCTAAAATAAATTTAAAGCAGTTTTGAGCCTCTGGGCAAGGCAAATATGCAGAGCACAGATGCTCAAGTCTCTTCAGACAATGAGCCGTGTGAGCATCACCATGTCAGGCAGCATCTCCGGCAGCTCCTATGAGAAACTCTGGTGTCTGGAGATCTATAGATTAGTAGTACATTCAAATTAATCTTGTATCTGGTCTCACAGATTAAATGGATACACTTGAAGGATTTTGCTTTGAATGAGTCTTACAGGATTTGGGCTTAGATGAGAGCAGAATTTTTACTTTCCTTCCAAATGCATCCTGGGCATCTGAGTCTGCAGCACATGGCTCGGTCTGAGAGTGACCATTCAATCCCACCAGTCCCCCTCTTCTTAAAGGCTATTGCTTCCATGTTAATCCAGGCAAAAATAAATCCTCAAGTATCAGGAATACTAGTTTTGTTCCTATAACTTTTTTTTTCATTATTAATGATAAATATGCCTATAACTGATACAATCATCATACAAAGGTAACATGTTGTTTAGGCTGAAAAAAATACTATGTGGTGGGCTGCTTGGCTCTAAATATTTACTAGGTCATTAATTTTCTTCTTCTTACCTGGTTCTTTTTTTTTTTTTTTCAATCTTTGCTGAACTGCTTTTTTCATGTTAATAGAACCTAAAAGTCTGTGCTGTCTTCACAGCATGTGACAATAAATTCCAGTGCAAGTAGCCTGAGACTATAGCTTAATATAAAGAGAACATTCTCCTTCTCATGCTTTTCTATTTGGTAGTTTATCTATAAAAAAAAGGATAGGTTACCTGGAAACACATGAAAAGGAGCAATGCACCTCAAATTGTAAATTTGAGGGGTTTCCAATGCTATTTGATATGGAAGATAATTTTGTTGAAATCCATTATGCCTTAAGAGATATTTGAATTGAATTTCAAGATTAAGTCTCCAGATGCCTTCAATATGAAAAAAAAAAAATAATGAGAAAGGCAAAGATCTATCTTTGTTTGTTCTGAATTTAGAGGGTTTTAATTCAACCTCTCTCTAATCCTAACAACCAGGGCTATGCCCTAATTTTCAGGTTTTAATTTCAGTACTGTATTCCTAATATTCTAGATTCAATAACCACATAGCACCACATTCATTTGGAAACTTCTAATACTTATGGTCAGGACAATAATGTTTAAGAATTGGGCAAGCATAGAAGGAGAGAGACATTTTCATCAGCACAGCACAGAAACAGTAGCAGAATGCCTGCCTGAAAATGTTTGCCACACAAAACCTCCTAAACACAAGCCAAAGTATAATCAGAATTGGTTATTATGAGCCTAGGAAATCAAAATAATTTTTCCTGGATTCTGTTGTTCTAACAATCCAGAACCTGGGTTTTGAGATACAAAAAATGATACTACATATCTCTGGGATTTTTTTTAATTGATTGCCTTGCCAAAAACAACTTGTGAAAAGAGCAATCACCATTACCTTATCAGGGACATGGGGTAACAGGCTGCCAGTGAACAGGCTGTGCAAAACAGGGGAGATAGACAGAGACATCTTTTGCAAAAATCTCAACTCAGTGCTCTGAAGTGAAAGCTTGTGATAAAGTACTCTCTCTCAATTTGAAATAAAGAGCTAATAAAATGGAAATCTTATAAAGTCATATCCTTTAAAAATGAAATCCATAAATAACCTATTTGACATAATTTTAATAATAGTATTAAACATACACATGCATCAATATACTTTCTCACTCTATGTATGTAATAGTTAAGATCTTATTCAAGAGACCATGGAAAATACTTGGAATGTTATTTTGGAAAGATAAAGGGCTTTTCTGATGTTGCTCAAACATACAAAATCAGACAAAACCACTTTGTGTTCCTATTTGTAAATCTAGGATAGGCACAGCCAGCTTCCTGGGAATCACAGCTTTCCAGAAGAAACCTTCATGTGTGAAAGCCATGCATGAAGCAAAATTTGATAACAAGGAGTTCACGATTTCTGAATTGAACCTGTTGAATTTTAAGTGCTCGGTATTCTAAGTGTCCTCTACTTAAAAAAAAAAAAAAAAAAAAACCACCAGGGCTGCATTTCATTATTTGATTGTGTTTTTTACTAAAGCAAAGAACCTTTGAAACAGCTTTCAATAGGGTTAAGTCATGCAATACAAATGGTCATTACTTCCAGTGTCACCTGCAGCTTCTATGCTATGCTATGCTGATTTTGGATGAGCTTTTATAGACATTTGTGCTCCACCATGCAAGAATATGAAATCTTGATGACCAAAGTGTACTGTATTTTTTTCCTATTGAGTTACTTTATACAGTAAAAATTATATTTAATATGGAAAAAGTTGAGGGCAGAAAAGCATCCTCATCTCCCCATTTGCTACATTCAGACAAGAGCTGTTCTTTCAGATCTTAACTGTAACCAGTCTGTTATAGTTGGTCAGTTAGGGTAAAATTTCTGCTCTGGGCTCAAATAATTTCTAACAGCTTCCATATAGCATAAAAATTCACTGTCACAGGTATCATAATGGCCAGCAATTGAGGGTTCATAGAAAGGTGGAAATCTGACCTACATAATACACTCATCCATTTTTTAAACAACTTGTTGTAAATGCTTTTCTTATACTTCAAAGCTTTTCCAAATTTCAGAATATTTCCCATTCCACACTAGAGAAAACTTCTCAAATTCTTTTTTCAAAGAAAGCAATAGTTTTCTAGGCTTTCCAAAAACCTTGTTACCAGGAAATCACATGGGGTGGGGTAGAAGATGACTGAAGACTGTGTGAGGACAAAAAAAATCTTAAAAAATCCTGAATATATATATACATGTATTCTAGACTGCTACCTAAAAGTAATTTCTTGGGATTGTGTGCAATGAAAAGGATTACAGAGCATCTCAGAAGCCATTTAGTCAGAATTAATGTGAAAGAACAAAGAAACCTCAGAACAGTGGTGACCTCTTCCAGCACAAGGCTCTGGTGCTTCAGCTTTTAGCAGACCTGAACACGAAAAGAGACTTCTCTGTGCTAGCATTACTCACTCCTATTGATAGAAACAATTCACATAATTGAAGGGAGCTTTAAAACAAAACATTACACCTAACACCTGGGCCAAATTCTCCTACTGAAATAAAAACCTCACACAGCTCTTCAAACAATAGTCCTTATATACCAAAAATGTGTTGTATCATTCATGATTCCCAGTGCAATGTTTCCACGCCGTATAGAACTTACATTTCCACATTTCTTTCCCTGATGAGGTTAGTAAAATAATTTATGCAAAATAAATGAGAAAACAGAAAGGTCAATCAGGGTACATAAACTACAGGAGGGGGTTGCTGGTTTTGTTTTGTTTTCTTCTTCCAGACCACTGTTTAAATCTCTAGATATCAAGAAAGCTTAAGAGAGATGGATAACAGACAACAACTGAGCTGAAGGTAGATGCCCTTAAGATTTCAGAACTTCTGTATTTTAAACAAATTACTTTTAAGACAAATCCTATCTAAATAAATAGAACACAGAGTTAAAAAAAAAAATCTTCAAGTGTGTTAAAATACTCCATGGAAAGAAAAATAAAACAAAATAAAAAAAAAATTCAGCTGTAGATAATGGAAGTTTTTTGTGTTTAAAATATTATTATGAAATTATGACTACCATGGAAGAACCTAACCCAAAATGGCCAAAACTAAGTAAATTCAGCTAATTTTGTCCTTGAACAGCAATAATATGACAGTCATAGCTGAAAGAAATCACAAATTATAGGCAGCATCTAAATGCTCTGTAGTAGGCTTTGCATCTTTGACTATTTACCTTTTATTTATGATATGTCTAAGTGGGGAGATAATTCTGTAACCTCACAGCTTTCATACTCAGTTTGCTGTAAATATATAAAAAAAAGTGTACACATATTAGTTATAGTAGAAAAACAATATTACAGGTGATTGTGTGCCCATTAAGCATTGCATAAATTTTGAGGGCTTTTTTAATATATAGGAAGTTTTTAACATATTTAGGAGGGCAGTTCTGTAGCTAAGACCTGGACTAGAGCTTGGAAAATGGGAAAATGAATAAACATCTCTTCTCACTTTGTTTAACTCAAACTCTTTGGGACAGGTATTTTCACCATAGAATTGTACCACAGTCTCCTAAGGAGCTCCTATGTATTTTTCTATTGCAAATTACCAATGCAATACTGAAAATCAGGCACAATAAGAGGAGGTAATTTGTCCTTGTTCCTGTTAGGATTCCCTTTTAGCCCAGCTGAGCCCTTACAGGCTTGTGGCTGCCAAGCATCAGACTGCTGAGAAATCAAGACACCTCCCCTGGCACTGGCTGCCTGCACAACCGGTGCAGTGGCACCCTAGAAAGGGTTGCTACTGAACAACAGAGCCCAGCCAGAAGACAAACGTGAGGAAAACAAGCGTTTATGCTCCCTGCCATATGTATTTGTTGGAAGCCATGAGTGGTTTCCTCAAGCCACATTCCTGAGAAGCAGGCAAGCAGGTGAAGAAGCAGAAAGTGGCACTAGGCACCACTCAACTTTCCCTGCCCTTCCAGACCCGAGATTCTGGCTCATTTTACAGTGACCTGTCTTCTTCCAAACTTTACAGGCTCCCTTTGTTCCTCTCTCTGAATAAAGGGGTTCAGCTTCCAGTAATGTTTCCCTTGACAAGCAAAGCATTACTAAGCATGAAACACTTCCTTCCCTCCTCTGTCAGTCAGCACTGCAGGTTCTCAGCAGTCAGATACCTGAGTCCTACAAAAGATGATGTGCCAGGAGCATGTTCTCTTTCCCAAATACTGTTTTTAAGACATCTGAAACAGCACACCTCTCATCTTGTCACCAGAGGTGAGCTCTCAGCTACTGAGAGCCTGCCTTTTCCCCTAACTTTAGAATATAGGTCATACAGTAATTTTGAAATACCACTGTAAAGCTCTGCACAAACATTCCTTCTCCAAACAGTTGTAACATATATCAGAACATATTAGCAGAAATTCAGTGGCATGGGTTCTAAGAGCTAGACTGTGTCCAGAGTACACTGTCCATCAACCTGATATTGGTGCTGCATATGTTACTGACCAAACAAACCAGGGATTGGTGACACTTGCTGATTTTACACCTGGGAAAGGAGATATAAAGAAAGAGGTATAGAATGATAAAGGAATGATATATAGATATATATAATGATGTGGCTCTTAACAAGAGGTTGTTTTTCCACCTCAATCAGGACAAGCCTCTGCAGAGACTTGCAGCACTTCCCTGAGCCAGCAGTCACAGATGTTTCTTCTGGGCTTGATAATGAGGCCCTAACTTTGTTTGCATCAATGTGTCTTCTTCAGTCATGATAGAATTCCCATCGATGTCACATTGATATTAGTGGGGACTGCAATTGCCTTAGAAATACCCAGAGTAAAGCTGTATCAGAGCTTGACTTTTACTAACTCCTTACCCAATCACACAAATGCAGATGCTTGGCCAGGAGGGAAGGAGAAGCATGGGGAGAACAGTATCATATAGCATGTATTATCAGCACCCCTACTGAACAGGATTTCTGACCATTTCAGTGAAAAACAAACAATCACTTATACCTATAGTGTGATAAAAATGCTTACAAGATAATGCACTCTGAACAAGCCTCCTCCAATCTCTACCATCAAAAGAGTTCAGCTCGCTTAGGGTTTTAAGCTTACAAGAATAAAGTATCCTCTAAAATCTAGGGCCATCATCGTTCAATATAAATTTTATATTTAATTTAAAATACTTCTTTTAAGTGAAGAGCTTCCCCTTTGTTTGTGCGTGCTTTGCCTGCTTGGCATTTGCAATGAAGGTGACATTCCCAATATCCTGAAAACCATCAGAGACAATTAGAGAGTCAGAGGACCTCCTTTACTTTACTTTGTCTCACCCCCATATGTAATAATTTTGACTCTTCCATCATACCACATGATATCACATCATGTATGTTCAGCTAGTCAGCAGTAGTAAGCACACCAGTATTTCAGTGCCCATTGTTTTGTGCTTGTTTGTTTTCCTAAAAGAGACAAAGGGGCAAAACAGTTATCTGTAGTGGGAGCAACACTTGGAGTAACACAGTTGCTCAGCATGTGCTCCTCCAAGTACAATATTAGTGACTTTTGTATGAGTTACTAACTTAAAAATCTTGAAAATCACACCCAAATTAACTTTTACAATGCAGCTCTTGATATGAAGGACCAACACAGAACCCAACTGCGAGATCAGTAACCACTAGGGTATCATTAGTGTCCTTTGAAGTGACCAAAAAGAATTGATGATTTTGTGAGTATCATGCAAAAAGGAAGAATCCTGTTTGAATTACATAACAGATGTTCGCTAGGATCCACCATGCAGCCTGCATACACAGTTATGCTAATTTGGCACTGTTTCCCTTCAAGTTAGCTCTGAGTCATTAGAGCACGCAGCTAGTAAGTCCTTCTGTCTAACTAATAATTGCCTATTATTGATATTAATTAACATTTTTTGCACCTTCCCTTGGTTTTGACCTAGTATCTGTTGGTAGTCTAATCACAGTGGCCTATTAAAAGTCAAAATACGGAGGCCTATAGCAGTCACGAGCCATTTATCAAAAAGCAAACAAGGCCAATTAAACAGGCAGCCAGACAGTTGTCTTGATTTGCCGCTGACTGTTTCTTGATCACCATTATAAATTGCTAATCGGGCAGAAAGTGCTAAGCAGTACATCTGCAGGGGGTGGTTATTGCTCATTCCCTGCCTGGTGACAGGTGAGGGAGGCTAGTGATGGTCTTATTGATGTGAACTGCCCATCAGTTGGTAGTTATTGTTAAAGTTCATGATGCTACAGCTGATCCTTTCCTGCTGAGAGTCAATCAAATTAATTAGTGCTAGAAATTCTTCTGTATTATTCTAACACAGAAATATGGAAGGAACATACTGTAATTTAGTGCTAGAGGCACTGGGAAGAAAAAAATCTCCATGCATTAGGAGAGGAGAGGCGAAAAAAAAAAAAGGAAAAAAATCAAATATTGCTTCTTCCATTATTTTATAATAAGGGCTGCAGCTAAAGGTTTTTATAGCCACAGATCAAGAGATCATAATAGAAGCATATTGACAGATTTTTTTCTGCAATACTCCAAGGAACTGGCTGTAGCAGGAAAATATATCAAAACCTTATCATCAGAGCTGAGATCTTCTGTGAAAAATCAATAAAGAGTTATACATGGTTTGAGTTTAAACAGTTCTCTGTAGTCATTTAAACGTAGTGCATCTGTGCAGCTTTTTACCTCTGGAGACTGGTGTAGCCTAGCAACTGCAAGGCTTAAACCGATTAACTACAAATGAAGTACTGTACGCCTATCAAAGCAATTGCTCATGGTTGCCTTTGTTGCAGGGGCTGAGCTAATTGAACATGATACAGTATGAAGATAATTAACACCCATGAGTTTGTTAATTGCCTGTTAGCATTACAACACAGTCTCTGCATTTCTTTTACCTTTTTCTTCTGCAGTATCTTCCTCCCTTAAAAGGGTGCAGGACTTTTTTAGTTGGCAATGATATCATATAGTTTATTAACTCTTTTCAAAGGAAAAAAAAAAGAACCACATATAGTAATGAAGCAAATACATGCTCTTGTCAAACACAAGCTCCCACTTAGTCCAAGCAATTTAAAGGAGAAAAAATTTGGTTTACATAGACTGTACAAAATATGTTTATTTTCAGGGCTAATTTATTTCAAGCAATTTAGCCATTATAAATGCTTTAAAATATCTTTTGTGGGCTGCTTTTATGACTCAGCTGCTCTGCCTTCTAAACTGAACGATAAATGTCTTTTAGGGTTGGAATATTAATTGAAGGCAGCATCTGGTCAGCAGCTGACCTCCCATGCTTGTCTTTGTTGACTACCCAGTTAAAACTAACAGCTTATTTGCTTTATTTACCAGCCTCTCTTTCCGTTCTGGGGGGAGGAGGGCTAAGCTCTATTTTACTTATGCCAAAAGGTAGTACCAACTAATACAAAATAAAATTGATTTTCCACAACCTATTAATCTGATATAGATTTAATCTGAGCAAATTCCTTTTGAATTGGTTATTGTGCTTGGAAAAGTATTTCATTTATTATGCTATCTTCTAAATTTGCGAAGAATGCACATGAAAACCCATAAAGACAATGTAATGCATGCCGTAAAACTATATGGGGCGCTTTCTTATAAGTAGGCAATGTTTAAAGGAAAGCAAAAGCAAAATACAAGCAAAATAAACAAAAACAGTAGCATTTAGTTGCCATAGGCAAGCCTTCACTGTTTAATCACTATTTTTCCAACACTGAATGTAAGTGCCTTGATTGTGTCACAGTTGTTTAGAGTAGATTTTCTTAAATGAT
Organism: Micropsitta finschii; assembly: GCA_034783455.1. Classification (NCBI taxonomy): domain Eukaryota; kingdom Metazoa; phylum Chordata; class Aves; order Psittaciformes; family Psittacidae; genus Micropsitta; species Micropsitta finschii. The sequence continues at coordinate 22,661 of JAVHNF010079906.1, read as the reverse complement.
CTTGGGTTTCTGAGCTGTTACTGTCATAGTTAATACTCTCAGAGAAGCTGTTCCCTTGAGGAACACTACTAGTGCCCAATTACAAGTTCCATCATCAATCATAAGTATTATTTATTCAGCAAAATGAATTGCTAATTAATAACTGATGAGCATTATGGCCTTGAAGTCTGTAACACTATTAATTACCTTGGCAATTGGGATTCTGCTGGTGTAGACTACCAAGCACATTTTCTCAACAATTAGTATGGCAAGATTACAAGGCGCATACCTGCTACGATAACAAGGGGGTGATGATCTCTAAGGCTTTTAGAGAGCTATGTAGCGTCTGCAAAGAATAAACAAGATTACAGCCCTACTGCGCTGGACTGTATCCTTAAAATTGTTCAGTGACAAAGAGAAAACTGTTTTGTGCAGTGTGTCGACTGGAAGAATTGGCATTGCATCCTAAAATGAGTGTTCCTGCGAGGAAGCAATGTGGTAGCAGTCTGCTCAGGGTAACACTGCTGCCTTGTGCTCAGTACCCCACGGCTGGTGTTTGGCTGGTGCAGTGTGCTGTGATTAGTACACTGACCTGTGACTTTAGACCTCTAGCAACTGCTGTCTACATGCTCTCATAGTGGTTACACATTAACATCACTGTAAAACTGAATATTTAATGAGAGAAGAAGAATACAATCTACAAAAAGAGCAGC
>JAVHNF010079906.1:11664-21799 GCA_034783455.1 Micropsitta finschii | reverse complement strand
CAAAACATCCATGGAATCGTACAAACAACTTGAATATTGCCCAATAAACTGCAAGACTAAGACCAGCTCCTGCCACAATGCCAAGATTTGTTTTCTGATTGTCAATAAAAGGAGCTAAGCTATCACAAGAACACAGCTAAGCTGCTAGACTATGTGAGTGCTGCGCAGCGATAAAGATAAAAATTATTATTGTGGAACACTGAGGACTCTAATGTGGTATATATGCGCTATAAAAACACAATTTCCAGCTGAAATACAAAAGCAAAGGCCTATATGAAAGCCATCATATATGCATCTGGGTTTTTTAAAGTGCTGAAACAGGCTAGATGATGTTGGAAACACGTGCTAAGTCTATCTTTTCTGTACCGCTTTGATAGCAGGCTGGTGGCCAGTCCCTACTGTCATTTTAACTCCTTACCCAAGGCTAAATTTTGCCTTCATCAAACAATAAAACCAACAGCAGTGTTTGTACCATGCAGGAAGGAGATGTCTGCCATCCCATCAAGAGAAGGCTATTTGCTGCAGTTATCCAGCATGAAGCTGGTAATGTACACTCATAATGGTTAAATAATCAGCTCTGTTGGAAATCTCAATGTACTGGACGATTTTCAAATAGCAAAGCAAAAGCTCACTAAAGCGGTCTTGTTCATCACTGCAACTATCTTTATAGGAAAGTTTCCACATTATGAGCCTAGATAGTACATCTCTGATTTGTGTATGTGAAAAAGGACATATAAGCTCTTTCCTGAAAAAATTACAGTCACAGCAATGATCCCCATAACCTTTGTAAAGAGAAATCTCCTTGCCTTCCATGGGTGGCTTACACATAGACAATTTTATTTGGAGACAGGACTTCTTTACCTTTTCTTCCTAAACCCAATGGTTTCTACTAAACGTCAAACTACTTTTTTGTCTCTGTATTTGCCTCATGATTCTCTTAAAAAGAAAAAATACGAAAAGTAAAATATGGAAAGTTTCTTGCTCATGAAAACTGCCTTCATATGAAATACAGTGCATTTACAGTTAAGTGTAATGTGATCAGTTTTCCTTTTATCCTACAAACTGTAAAGTCTGCTTGGATCCATTGAGAGTCAAAAGGAGGAGAATGCAGTGTGCTTCAGAATAAGACCACCAACTCACAGACCACCACCACCATTCCCAACTCAGCAATCTGGGAATCAACTGGGTCGGAGAGGCTTTGCTAGAGGAAATGTTTGATCATGGTACATTCTTTTTCTGTTGTGCTACAGTGTAAAACAACCTAGGCAAAGAAGAGACAGCTTCAATGATCAAGGGTATGAGCACAATATATGCCAGGATTTGTTCCCTCTACCCAGAACAGTCCTCCACCACTTTTTTGGCAGACCCTGTGCTGTCTGACATGCTGACATATCTCCACATCATGACAGCGTACCATAAAAACAAAAGTCTGGAAGCAAAAGAGCTTTAACAATATTTGACCATCTGGCTTCATTTGTTTTAACTTGGAATCTATAGAGAGTAAGGGGCCTTGGCTGTGATCTCCTGGGATCTTGCCCAAACACAGGGCCACTGCTGGAAAGTTTCCCCAGCTGACTACCAGTCCCAGCTTGATGCACACCACCTCAGTGCCTACAAGTCCTGAGGACTCCTGAACGGACCAGATCCATTTTGCTAGAAGCAGTGTGCCTATGTCATAGAGGAAATTAAATACGTATGTATGTGTGTACGTATCATAGAATGGTTTGGGTTGGAAGGAACTTTAAGGCTCACCTACTTCCAACATGCCTGCCATGGGCAAGGACACCTTCCACTAGATCAGGCTGCTCAAAGCTCCGCCCAACCTGGACTTGAGCACTGCCAGGGATGGGGCAGCCACAGCTTCTCTGAACACCTTGTGATAGCATTTCAGCACCCTCACAGGGAACAACTTCTACTTATATCTACTCTAAATCTACCCTTTTCCAGTTTAAAACCATTCCCCCTTGTCCTATCACTACATGCCCTTTTAAAAAGTTCCTCTCGAGATTTCTTGTAGGACCACTTTAGGTACTGGACAGATTGTTATAAAGTCTCCCCAGAGCCTTCTCTTCTCTAGGCTGAACAACCCCAACTCTCCCCACCTGTCTTCAGCCCTCTGATCATCTTCCTGGCCCTCCCCTGGACTCACTCTAACAGGTTCACGTTTTTCTTATGTTGGAAGCCCCAGAGCTGCACACAGTACTCCAGGTGGGGTCTCAGAAGAGCAGAGTAGATGGGGTGAATCCCCTCCCTTGCTCTGCTGGTCACTCTCCTTTTGATGCAGCCTAGGATACAGTTGTCTATATCTGTGTTTTGGAGTGTGACACCAACCTCTGAACAGCAGCTACTGATGGAGCAGGTGGCAAGCAGGACATACAAAACAGCAACCATGTAGGGGTTGACCAGATATGAACTCTTTTGCTCCTAAAAGACATCATGTGCCTTTGCTAGGAGATAGCCATGAAGGGAACTATCACAAAGTTGGCTCAGGCAAAGCTGTCCTGAAGCCAAATCATTCTAAAGCAGTAAGTTATCTTTTCAGAAAACTATGTTTGAGTGGTGCCAACAGGAACCCTGGAAACCCATAAGCTCACTCAAGATAGAAAAAGCTGTGATACATTTTAGCTGATAACAAAAAACATTTTTTTACTCATTACTAAATATTGCAGGAATCTGTAACTTGACAATGTTCACTGGAAAATGCTGTACAATACTCTGGGATAGTACTGCTTGAAAATGAAACATTTTTGCTCTGTCTCCAGTTCTCCTTCCTTTAGATAAAGGGAAGGAAACATTTGAGGTGTGGGCTACATTTGTAAAGCTGAATCCTGGACATATCTAAGTCTGGAGAAAAAACCTGTGTTGAATTTTGCATTTCATCTTAAGAAACTTCTGCAGACACCTCAAACTCCAGGAAGCGTTTAAAGTTTATGGTCAGAATTGCAGAATAAAAAGGTCCCATTTTACAAATAATACCTAGTATAAATGTTAAAGCTGATAAAGCTTACATTTTGTTTCTTTCAGTTCCTAGCCAGTGCAGCATGTAAACTAATCATGGGGTGTTCAGATTAATACCTATTCCATATTTCACAAAATATAAGGTAGCAGATTTTCTATTCCCTGATTGAAGTCAAAATAAAAAAGACAAATGGCAAAATTGCTTCCCAGTAAAATCACTCATTTGTTCAGTTTCATCAAGCTGGTATTTGGTCCTCCAGAGACATGCTCATCTCTGGAGAGTTCTTTTAAGAAGTTACCAAGGAAGTTAATGGAAGCCTGAAGCTAAAGGCACACTCCAGGGAAAAGAAACTGGAAAACCGTGTTCTAAAAAGCAGCATGAGCTGTTCAAGACGTGCGTTGCAGAAGCCTTCAGCACCCCTGTATGACTAGCAAACACATTTCACTGTGAATATTCATTCCCTTCTTCAACCAACTTTCTTCCTGCAAAATTCCTCTTCATTTTAAGCTATCTACAGCAATGTTTAATCTGGATTCAACAGGGTTTCTACTTAGCACTGTTCATGCTAAAGGTCTGGTTTAAAAAAAAGTTGTATTATGTTATAGACAGTGGGGCAGCTTGCAGTACTAGTCTAATGTACAGGCTCAAAATTTTGATTCTTGCCAGAACGGAACACAAAGCCAAACAGTTTACAAAAGTGAATTTTCTATTTCCACTTATAGTTCTTGTAACTCAGGATTTTGTATAAGACCATTTTGATGAATTAAGCACACAAAGCTTTCAGAGAAGACTCTACATCTTCCATTGTGAGCAGCAACAAACCTTGATCAGAATAAACCTTTCTAAAAAGATAACATGATATTTGTTGAGCCCTGTACTGAACTACTGAAGAGAAAAAATAGGGGATGCAAAGGAAATGAGATGGTGTTGAAAATCAAAAAAATTAGTAAAGCTTATTATATAACTAAAGCTCAGTGTAGAACAGTAGTGTGCAATGGAGAAAGTGACAAAAGAACCCAGAAGTCTAAAATTAATTGTCCAAAACAGTTACTAAAATAGAAACACTTTTCTAGGAAGAGGCTGGCTAGGGGAGGGTGGGGGAAATATTTCATAGAGGAATACACAATCCTGAAGGGAACAGAAATGAGATTTTACAAGGCTGTTTGAGCTTATGTCAAACACAAGAACAAAGGAGCATAAACTAAAGCTAAGGGAAGGGTCAGACCCTCAAGGAATTTAGGCAGAATTTCTTTAGATAGGGAGTGGTGAATATATAGAATAAAAGGCAAAGGGCAGCAATAGAGGGGGAAAAAAGAAATACCTCAAAACTATTTCAAATGGTTATAAAACAGGAACAGAACTCTAAAAACAGTAAGAAGCATTATGGAGCAAAATTGCTAACAGAAGAAAGAGAGGTAAATGATCAGGCTTGTTTCCTCTCCAAGGCTGTTTTCTATTTTTCTTCCTCACAAAGGTGAGGCAAGGTGAGCGCTGCAGAAGTCCCTCATGATAAAGAAATACACCATCTCATCACCAGCAGGACTTCTGGCCACCCAGACCCTGGTGACTTTGCGCTCTTACTCAAGTACTTGCTTATCACCCCTTTATTAAAAACTGAAGCCCTCAGATCCCCATCAAGCTGCCAGCTATCTCCAAAGCCACCCAAAATCCATAGATGCCTCCCAATTTTCAACACTGAACTTTGAAATGTTCCTAAAAAGCCTGTTTCCAGGCAGGTCCTGACAATCTTGACAAGCTGGGAAGGTTACATCCCTGCCTCTCACTATTGCGTATTGGAATCCATAAACAAGTGTTTCTTCTGTTTATGCCCGGAGCTCACAGCCAACCCAGAAGACACAAGTCACACATGAAATGCAATGGGAGGAAGCAGCAGCATTGCTGCTCAAGGAAGATGCCAAAGCAGGGAATGAAACTCAGGTTTCACTGCTTCCAGGGAGTGCCTGGCCCATGGGCTATTTGGGTTTATTCTTGCCACTGTCCAGCCCAGGAAATTTAAGTTCTTCTCTACAAATTTCAGGAGTTTCTACCAGGGAGTACAAAGTTCCCACATTTAAACCCCCACTTTAGTTAGGAGCTCTCCTGAAGAACAAGATGCTACCCTGAAAGGCAACCCCCCACCCCAGGAAGGTTTGTAGTGAAACAGGTACCCAGGTGCCTGGTGAACACAATGGAATCTGAGCTTTCACAGAAGAGGACATCACCACCACCTTGCTCAAGTGCCCCTGAGGAGGAAGGGTTTCCTTCTGCCTGGCTCAGCAACAACCAGCTATTTCTTGAAATGCTTTTCTGTGTCCAGAGCAAAAGACATGCATCCCAAGGGCACTACACCTGAGGCATGGAGAGGCTGGGGAGTGTGTCAGCTCCACTGGCACTCCTGCACAGGACTACTCCCCACTCAGGACTGGTTGTGATGATGCTCTGACTTTTGGGTATGACATACTGCTCTTCCAGTCCTCACTCCTAATGGGGATCGAGCCCTTCAGACTAAAATCCCCATTAGATGTTTGCACATCTCGTGCCCACCGATTTCAACAGGGCTGAGTAGTCAAAGCCACTTTCTTGCTCTAGGTTTAAGCAAATTGTGCTTGTAAACAATACACATGAAGCAGTAAAAGCATTGATAAAGGTGTATACTTCAGTCTCCTGCTTCTGGAGCTTCCCTGGCTGCATGCCTGAAAACATTTTGCCCAGGCTAAACAATCTGCAGGCAGCAGTTTGCACTGCTCCCCATGGACAATCACTCAGCAGCCTAATATATTTCAGTAATGATTTTTTCCTAAGATTCAGCTTAAATTTTCTCTTGCTTAATTTCACCCCATCACTCTTAGTTATACCTTCCTGTACTGTCCTAACTATTATCTCTCTCTTTTTTCTTTTTTTTCCTTTTGAGTTCAGGCTCCCTTCAAACTTATCTGTGTTTCCCATCAATCATCTTCTAGCAAAGTCATAGATATGGCACTTAGCTTTTTTTTAATCTTTCCTCATCATTTGGTCCCTTCTGCTCTGATTGCTTTGTTGCTCCTCTCACCTTCTCAACAGTTTGTCAATATCTTTGTAACAATGCTTTTTCCAGGGTTTCATACAATATTGCAGGTGTGGCCTGAGACTGACACCTACCAAGTCTATTGCCACTCTAACGTAATGTCCTTATACATAAAAACCCAAACTGTTTCAATTGCATTTATTTCTGCCCTGGCATTCCCAATTCACTAAAGACACACAGCACCAGCAGTAAATACTGTGGGTTGTAGGACCCAGTTTTCAAGAGGTCCCTGCTTCAACTGCAACACTAGCTTGCAAAGAAAAGCCAGCACCAAGCTGTTTCCAAATCTGTTCTTTGTCTGCAAGCCTGCTAAGAGCACGGTCCCAAAGGAAAACAATAAATGCCTAAGAAAATCAAATCAATTGGTCTTGAGGGGTTTTTTGGAAAACCGTCTGGAGCATCACCCCAGTCAAATTCAGTCGGACAGTCCTGAGCAACCCAGCACAGCCCCAAAGACCCTTCGGCTGCAGCACACAAAGCAGTGACATTTTCACATACAGAACTTAAGGTCCACTTGAAAAACTTCAGGGCTTGCTGTGGATTCTGTTTTTCACTCAGGAGGCTGGAGCTGGAGTACATAAAGGGCAAACCTGTCATCTGTTAAACAAAATGCCTAGGGAAAGCCAAGCTAAGCCTCTGAATCACAGTGATGCCAAAAGCCCTCTGCTCCAGAGCTCTGCCAAACTGCTACCATCTCACCCACAGCCCTAGCACACACATAAGCACAGGAAGATTGCCAATCCTGTTCCTTACCACAGAGAGAGAGAACTGTATGCCCATCAATACAACTTTAATAAAATTACCCCATTTTAGGCACTGGGACATAATAAATTACATTTTCAGTAAGTTCTGACAAACCTCTATTGATAAGTGTCAGAAATTCATTCTCTGGCTCCCATTTCTCCACATGTAGCTTAAAAAAGTAACACATTTCCATGTAACCACATTACATACAGCACATCTCCTGGGGTGTAGTGCTCATATAATTCAACTAAAGAGAAGTGAAAACATAAGCCTTAGTTTCTATTTAAACCCACAGTTCAGGCGGTAAAGCACTAACCCTCTGCTCACCAGGTATTCATGTGAACCATAAGACAAAAACTTCATGGAAAGATACTACATTCAGTAGTTGTTCAGGGGGGAGAAAGGGGAGTAAGAGTATTTAAACTCATTATCCTTAAATTAGCCCACACTTGACTAGTTGCATCTGAAATGAATTAGCAGGTAGTCCTGGCTCCTCATTGCAAAAGAAAGCAAAGCAAGTGAGTACCCAGTCACGGTTCCTTGATGTGGCTTTCAGAGCTACATATAATCATCTGTTTCTTCATATTTTGTTTCTTTCCCAAAGTCTTATCCCTCAGAGCCTGATCATCATTAACTAAAGTCTCTCCAGTTGCATTCGCTATTCACTTCAGTAATGCCCAAGTGATCAAAATCAGGTCTATGGACTTGCCGTGCTTCATACTGAATGAAAGAAAAGGCACTGTGCATTAATTCCAACTTAGTGGAAGACACTATGAAGAAAATTTTCCTTTCACACCTGTATTTAATTTAGTTTAAGTTTTATGCAGATGCAAAGCCCTGGTAAGACAGAGTGTGGGGGTATAGAGACAGTCATGGAGAGTGAAATTCCAAACCTAAACTCATTTCTGCTCATTAGCTGAGCATAACTTCTACCTGCTCTTAACCTACAGTAATTACAGAATTGAGCATGTGAGCTTAAACCATTCATTTCAGTTCACCCAAGGGATAGGGCTAAACCACATAAATTCCTGAGACACAAGATGCTAAAACCAAAAACGACTTCATGAGCGTCCCCTCCTCCACCTGTCATTTGTATTTGTTCGTGCAAATCCCAAGGCAGTTACAAATTTCAGGGATTAGCTATTCTCCTGAAACCTGCAGTGAAGTATGGTCATGGCTGGTGTAGAGGTGGGACAGCACAACTGGTCTTGGTTGGTATCTCTCTGGGTCAAACATAGGTATTGCATGTGTAGTTGGTATCGGTTACAACATGGGAAAGTAAAACAATTTACTTCATAAGCCAAATTTCTAGAAAATAGTTGCCCAACCAGTTTAAAATAATGGTCCATCTAATGCAGCGGAGGGGGATTCCTACCGAAGCTTCAGGGCTTAGACCCTGAAACCCAAGAGTTTACTTTCCCCTAAAGCCATTTACCCTTTACCTAAAATAACTCAGAAAAGACTACGTAAATGTCTAACTCAAAATTCACTAGCTACTTGGTTTGGACTACACCTCATTGCAATAAGCCTTTTAAGATGAGCCCAAATATCTCCTTTTTTAGGCTGAAATGTGCATTTTATCCATTTAATTGATTGTCCTTTTATTCACAAGAAGAGGCAAAGTGGTTCTGGATTTACCTTCTCAAATAGCATCTGTTACCCATTTTACCTCTGTCATGTCCCTTCTTGTTTATATTCATCTAAATTAAATAGTACCAATCTTTTCGCTCTCCATTCAAAAGTCTTTTCACATCTTCACAAATTTCTATCATCCCAGTACAAGCTCTGTTATTCCTGCTGTGTCTTTTCTGAGTTAGAGTAATGAGAACTGAACACAAAGAGAGGTTTTTATAATAATGCAATTCTAATATTCTTGCTGTTATTTCACTCTCCCAACTGATACCTTTCATTTGATTTTTAACCACTGCAATGGATGGAGGGGAGGCCTTCACTGGGCTGTCCAGGATGATGCCCACATCCCTTTCACAAGTGGTTACTGTGAATTGGGAATCAGTATTGTGATGATAATCTCTGCCATCTCTGCTGATGCTGAGTGCCCAGAGCCTCTGTTTATTCATTCTGTCAGACCAAAGAAGCTGATTGCATTTACTACTCTCCTAAGGCCAAGCCCCAAGGATTTTAGTCCTTATATTAAATCAAACTTGTCCTGAAGGCAGTGGGAGTTTGCCAGAGCACAAAGACTGAGTTTGACTCAGTCCTTCAAACTCAGAGCAGCTCACACCTTGTTCATAACGAGCACTGCAGGGCCAGAAGGTCAGAGGAGTGGGAGAAGATGTAATTGCAGAACATTTATTGTCAGATCATCAGCACAGTGATTCCATACCTTGCAAATCCTCCCCCCTCAAGCTTCTGTTCTGCTAGTTATGAAAAGTGAAACTGCAGAAAGCTTTAGGGACAGCAAAAGCACACGCACACACACGTCCCCCTGGCTTAGCTAGAAAGCAGCACAGCTCTGGCCCCACACACTGACTCAGTAACACAGCCTGGGGTGGCTTTGCAGGGGTCTCACTCCTTCCCCTAGCACCCTTCACAAGTGCTGTGTTCTGTTTCCCATTATCTAAAATCAGTCGCAGGTTTGCCATTCACTACAAGCAACCTATGGCTTATTGCATTTGAGAATGGAGGCTACCCTTAGCAAGCATTTCTGGCAACCACACCCTCTCTTGGTCAGGCTGGTAAGTGGCACACCTCTGGCCAGATGTGCTGACAGGCTGCACGGTCTAAAGGCCAAGGCAGAGCGCAGGTCATGCTGGCAGGATCTGGCCTCAGAAAGCGCCTCAGCAGCTCATCCTCAGTCACGGCAGCACTGACGACACAGAGCAGCAGAAGCTAGTACCGATGACCATAGGAAGATCCTGCTGAGGTACCAGGGCTTGGTACAATTAGAACTCCTTTCCCAGCCAGGGGCAAACCCCCAGATGCAACATCTGCCATGAGTCGTTGTATTTGTCCTCTCAGCCTGCACGGCCCAGAGACCTGCACTGGCATGTGCTGACCACCTCAAATTCGTGAGGAAACACAGTTTCAATGACCCACCAAAAATTTCCTCAATTCTCCTGATTTTATACACTTTTACACATATGTGGACTCATATACTAAGGTTCTTCTTATAACCTAGGAGAAGCCATAGGATTTTATTGACTGTTTCAGATATATATTTGCATGTGTTTCTCTAGCAGATACTGTAACGCATTGTTAGGCACTGAGCCACTTTGTCACTACATGTCATTAAAATAAAATTTAATAATCTGTATCCATCAACTGTAGCCACCATTGACCAACAGGGACCATCTCTCAGTCATCATGCGTTTCTAACGTAATGAATGTATTTGTACAAAATACACAAT
>JAVHNF010079863.1:40090-53115 GCA_034783455.1 Micropsitta finschii | reverse complement strand
AATATAAAGTTATATCAGTGTGAGGTAGAGACTAAATGACAAAGGATACAAACCCAAGGGAAATATGAGCCAGGCTTTATTACTTTTCCTCCAAAAAATATATTTAGTAATTTACATTAATTATATATATATAAGTACATATAAATTACATAAAGGACATTCTTATGATGGGTCAGCTGCTTCAGAATTGCTTTTTAGTGTGTAGGCTCTGTAAAAGTGTGGTCAAAGAGGTGATTACTCATCTAAGTGTTTTGCTGGGGTTTTTCCACATTAGAACTATATAATGTTCATTTTTTTAGAGAATAGTTTCAGGACCACTAACAAAAATAGATGAGGAAGTGGTCATGTCTTTCTTGTTTTTTCATATATCTCCAAAGTGATATGTTAATATATGCCATGTGTATTACTGAAATTGTAAATTGAAGTAAGTATTAGATTTGTACAACGATTGCACATGTGAAATTTAACAGATTTTGCTTTGTTTTTTTGTTTTCCCATAAAGAGTTTGTGATGAAAAGCAACAAGTAAACTATGTTTTTATGCAAACTGTTATTTGGAAAGAACATATCAGTGGCTGAAACTGTTAAATATTATGTTTTGTTAGTAGGGCATTTGTATTATTTTTTCATAAAAAGGTAGGATAATTGACACAAGTTGGAATTTTACATAGAAACTCTTGACCTCAATACAAACTACTTCGTATCTCCTTGACTTTTTTAAAAATATTTAAGCAATTCTGATTTTGATAAAAGAGGCATTTACTACTGTATCAATTAAACTCAACTGTAGGTGTCATAGACTGCCTAAAGGACTGAAACACTGGCAAGCATTTTTAGATCTCCAGGAAAAAATTGATAATTTTAACGAGTCTTGTCCTTTGTTGGAAATGATGACCAACAAAGCAATGAAGCAAAGACACTGGGATCGTATTGCTGAAACAACAGGACATCAATTTGATGTAGAATCTGATACCTTTTGCCTTCGAAACATCATGGAAGCACCAATTCTTGAAAATAAAGATGATATTGAGGTAGGTGCATACATTGTTACCTCCTTGTTCATTTTATATTGTCAGTAAAAATAACACGAATACTTATAAAATTATCACCTTTTTTAAAAATATATTTTGCTTTGTTAAATTTCTTGACAGTCAGGTCACAGTAGTTTAAAATAATTTGTAATTTATGTAGAAGTGCTTATCCATATGAACGACAGAGGTAGCAACTGGAATCTTTGAACAGTTATTTCTACATGATCATGACATGTTATTTCTACATGACAGTTATTTCTACATGATTTTTCACATTCTTCCTGGCCCTATTTTCTATGAAGTTTTCCACCCTTTTAAAGGGGGTGGTGGTGCGGGGGCACAACCAAACTAAAACCCAAAAACATCAAACAAAACTTCCAATGATCCTGGTCACCTATTTTTTTAACTCTGTGGTTGCTTTAACAATTTGTAAATAAATCATAAATTTCAGAGGAAGGTTCCATGCTTATTAATATATAACATGACTACTTTTCCATATCTTTATTTACTTTTCCAACCCAAACTATTCTTGGATTCTGTGATTCTATAAATTGAAATGTGGTAAGACTGAGAGCTCATCTGGTGATGAGTCTACATGGCTAGTCTAAACCTTGTAGAAATGATGATTCAGAAGTCTCATTACACAGAAATAACAAAATAAGAAGCCAAAGAAATGGTATGACCATGCATTTCCACGTGTGCTTTTTTCAGTTACCCAAAAAATGTAATTTAATAGTAAAATTAGTAGTGTGTCTGTAATTGTGTAACACATTTGTGTATTATTTAATAAAATTAGTATATTGTTTTAGATATTCTATCGCAAGTTGTGTAATAATAGGAAATATTTAATTTCTGAAGATTGGAGATTGTAAAAAATGGTTTTCTCTTTATAGGATATATGCATATCTGCTACAAAGGAAAAGGATATAGAAGCAAAACTATCTCAAGTAGCTGAGATTTGGGAAAGCCAAGTTCTGAGCTTTTCACAATTCAAAGGGAGAGGAGAGTTAATGTTGAGGGGAACTGAATCATCAGAAATTATAACATTGATGGAGGATAGTTTAATGATTCTTGGCTCTTTACTGACCAATAGGTACTTTTAAATTTATTGTGTATGGTATTTTCAGAAGTACACTGGCATAGCAACTGTACTATTATTAGGCTAAATTAGCAGTAATATTTTGATTAAAACATTTTTTAATGAAAAGAATGTTATGTCTAATGAAAAACTTACTCAAGTGGAAGACTTCCATGTGTTGGTAGCAAACTATTGTCTCAATATGCTTTAATGTAATTAAGCTGGTAGAAGCTTGCCGTGAGATTTTTCTTGCTCTAAGTGAAGCAAGTGTTGTTTGGGTTTGGTGTTTTCACCACTGTATTTATTTTATAATAGCTTTATTTAGAATTAAATTATTTCTACTTTTCTTCTTGCTTTAGATACAATGCTCCATTTAAAAAGGACATTCAGAGCTGGGTTTATAAACTAAGCAGCTCTACAGACATAATTGAAGAATGGCTGGTTGTGCAGAACCTCTGGGTTTATCTTGAAGCTGTTTTTATAGGAGGAGATATTGCAAAACAGTTACCCCAGGTAAACTTTACAATGTTTGCCTATTACTGTGTATTAAAAGCTATCTGTGTAATAATTTCCAACAGGTTATATTGTGAAAGTACTAATTTTTTTGCTATGTATAGGAAGCAAAGCGTTTTCAGAATATTGACAAATCATGGATAAGAATAATGCAACGAGCTCATGAAATCCCAAATGTAGTAGAATGCTGTGTTGGAGATGAGACTTTGTCACAGCTATTACCACATTTGCTGGAACAATTGGAAATCTGTCAGAAATCACTGACTGGGTATTTGGAAAAGAAACGGTTAATATTTCCAAGATTTTTTTTTGTATCTGACCCTGTGCTTCTGGAAATCCTTGGTCAAGCATCTGATTCCCACACTATCCAGGTACAAATAATAAAGCAATAATGTTCTTACAGTCAATATTATTAAGTGAGGCCTGTGGAGGGTTTTGTTATTTAGTTGAGAGAATTCACTTAAGAAAAGATCTATAGAATCTTCTAATACAGGATTTAAAGACAAAGTAAGAATGCCATATCAGATCAGTTTATGGAGTTTTGTTTTTTTTTTTTCTTTTTCCCTGGTTCTATTGTAGGCACATTTATTAAGTTTGTTTGACAATGTTAACCGAGTTGGATTTAATGAAAAAAACTACGACCAGATTTTATTGTTTGAATCTCAGGAAGGAGAAGAGGTCAATATTATTGAACCAGTTTTAGCTCAGGTAATGGAATATATTGCAGTTTTTCATGACTTGATTTGAAGTAGATTTATGTTTTAGAGACCAGCAGTATGGCATCATGCTGTTATTTGACAAGCTGAAAGAAAACTTTTCAATGTGAACAGAAGAGCAAAGGCCAGAAAGGATGCGACATTTGTGTCATTTTGTAATGATTACTGTTTTTTCAGCAATAGTAATGTGAACTGCCAAATCCATCATATATCTCTAGAAGGACAATGGAGCAGAAGGAGAGAGGAGTCTTTTAGAGATGAGAGAATAACAAAGAGGGAAATGGGAGTATGAAGGTCTGGGAAAAATGTCACATGGTGGTTTTTTTTCTCCTTGTGAATTATTCATGAACTGATTCTTTAAAGGTACTTTCTTATTTATTTCAGGGCAATGTGGAATTCTGGTTAGGTCAGCTGTTGGATGGGATTAGGAAAACAATCCACACCATCATTAGACAGGCATCAATGGCTATTAGTGATTCAGGATTTAAGCTGTATGACTTTCAGGCAATGTTTCCTGCACAAATAGGACTTCTGGGAATTCAAATGATCTGGACCAGAGATGCAGAGAAGGCACTAAACAGTACCAAAACAGACAAAAAGGTAGTACTTAATGAATCTCTGGGGATTAATTAAAACTATTGTTTGGAACGGTGCATATTGTGAAAAGTTAAAAGTAATGTGCAGAAAAAAAGCGCGAAATACTAGTTAAGTATTCAGAATAACAAACAAACCAGCAGGAAAACAGAATGATAAAAAATGTGTTAAGATCACACCTCCTCATCCCAACATGTGATTTAGAATTGTTCCTAATCCTGTGATTTTCTGTATTGTTCTGTTAGCAGAGTCATCTTGGGAAGGGATAATTTCTCAGTCAGAGAATATAGGGAATCTTACTCTATTACTTTCCCAAAACTGAATTTGGAAAGAAAGATGAGCTCGCAAAATTTGAAGAAATAGCTGTGCTTTGTAAGCATTGGTCTGCTCTAACAGAATGTATTAGATTCTTCAGCTGTTGAACTATTCGGGTTTTTTTTTTTTTTGTTTAGGGAAAGAATAGAAGCTGTTTGGGGAGGTGCTGGTTTAATCTCAAACACGCAGAGAGAAGATGCTGTTAACACCAAGGTGTTGTTACTAACACTGAATCTACGAAGGTGGCAGGAGAGGATGTGGTCTAAATAGCTGCAAATCAATCAAGAATATGCAATGAGATTGGACTAAGAGCTAGTCACACTATTCTACCATAAAAATTAATGTAGGGAAACAATGCCATGCTGTACTTTGATACTGAATAAAAGCAGAGACTCTAGACTATGGGGAAGACCAATTAGTTCTACATTTTCTGCATTGTACAAAGTTTAAAAGGGCACAAACCTGCTTTTGGTCCTTGCCAGTTCATATGTTAGCTAGACACAAAGATTCTTTTGCTTTAACTAGAAAACAACTCTCTGTGTGTGTGTGTGTTTGGGGGGCATGGAGGTTGTTTAGTTCTCTGTTAGTTTTGCAGTGTTTTTTAAAGCATTCTTTTCTCAGCAAACAGTATGAGTTTTAGGCTTTGCATATATTTGCAGAAAGCTAGTTTTCTCATATGTTTGAACAGGAGTATATATAAGCTGCTCTTTCTGAAACCTTAGAGCTTTCTAAATTGCATATAGCAGGAACATCACTGACAGAGGCTGATGTTGCTTATGTAAGTCAGTATTGTATTTTGTGGAATTTTGTAACAGAATCTAGTGTCACAAAAGATATTATTATTTTAGTATTAACATCTAAAATTACACTATATTTCGCCCCTTTTCTGGTTAGAAGATGTGATAGATCTCCAGGTTTCTGTTCCCACTAAAGAATAGATAGTTCTTGGGCTGATGTGCAGTGCTCAAAACCAGAGACTGATGGTTCTGAAGATGTTCAGGGGTGCAATAAGCTGAAGATATAATATATAGTAGAAGGAGCAATAGTCAAGGAATAAAACCTTATGGAGTGACCTATCCACCTAGATACAATATTATTATACTCTGTTAGGCTAAGAATGCGTTCATGGAGAGCAGTCTGCAAATCTAAATTCAGGATACCAAGCCTAATAAATATAAAGCAGATCACAGATGTCATAGGCATGTTTCCAGGTGTTTTTTATTTTTTATTGTAAACATTGGAAGAACAAGTGATGTTTCTATTAATATGGTTGTTCTTGCTATGTGGAAAAGGTAATGCACACAACAAATCAGAAGTTTTTGGACCTTTTAAATGATTTGATTGACATGACAACACACAATCTGACAAGAATGGAGCGCACAAAATATGAAACTTTAATCACCATTCATGTGCACCAGAAGGATATCTTTGATGATTTGGTAAGCTTTTGAAAACTTCAAAGGAGCTTTTTGTATGGAAGATTTTGCACATATAAAAAAATAATTATAAACAAACCTTACAACCTATTCTCTTTGAGTAGCTCTGACATTACTGCTGTGATACAGCATATCAGATTTAGCTTGATTTCATATAGATGTGGTGCAGACGTAAGGGTGAATTATATGTACATTCATAGGTTCAGACTTCAGTTTTTAAAATAGTTGTTGATATGTCATGCACAAATTAACTGTAAGTGAAAGAGCTTAACTTTTAAAATTAAACTATTCTCTCAAATTGAAAAATTAATATATTATGTAATTGAAATGTAAATGGAAAAAAAGTCCCTTTAGTATGGCTATCAATCATGTGATTTCCAGCCCAGCCTCTGTGTTGATTTAAGGTGATAGTTATTCAAAGGTTAAAGTGGTGAGGCTCCATATATTTGAAAAGGCTAGCAACAATAACCACAACAGATATTTTAATATTTTTTAATTGAATTGCACTGGACTTCCTTTAGATAAATATATTGAAAATATGAAACTGTGAAGTAAATTGCTTTCAAAAAGGCTTGTATGATGCAAAGGTCAGTGATTCAATACTGCATGGTTTAATTTATGCATATATTAGAAAGATAAAAATTAAGTGTGTGTGTAAAGAAAGGTAGGAAATCACAAAGAAAAATATGGAAAATTAGAAGGAAAACTGCCAGCTTCTAAGATTAAGATGGGATTTTATCCTCTGCCTCTAATTTTAAATTTATTTTTATAATTATTTTTTAGTTGGAAATTTCATTATCATTTACTTTAATGTCATATAATAAAATTAAATCACAGAAAATTGGTTAAATTTAAAAGGTCTGTATGTGAAATAAAATATCAGGGGTGACTTCAAAACTGCGGAAAGGGTTCTTAATTGGTACGTGTAACATTATCCTTTTCAAAGTTTCTGTTCCCTGCTAAATAAATTCTTTTGTGATTAAGAGAAAGTAGAGGGAAGCAGCTGAAAATCCAAAACCTTCTCTTTATCTTACACCGTGTCTGCAATGCTGATAACCAGGGCTACATATTGCATATGTTTATATTATAAAGGCCAGAGGTTTTAAAATCAAGCGTCAAATATAATGAACTAAGATCTTCAAATATGTGTGTGGCAAATTCATGCTGAAAAATACATCCTACCTAAACAAACATATGGACATGTATACAATATATCTGTGTGTTGTCCATGATTTATTATTTCAGTGAGTAATGGCACCAGATACCATGCAGTGTAACCAGTATTGTTACTTGATGTTTTATGAAGTTTTCCATCAATGTTCTTCAGTATCTCTGTAAGACACACTTCATAATCTCTATATGTATTAAAGAGGAAAGTCAAGGTGATCAGAAGGTTCAGAGCATGTCATAGAGAGGTTTTAAAAGATCATTCAAGATATCTTAAATCCTGACAGATTCTGTGCTCATTCTTCCAACTCTTGAATTAACGCATAATTTTTTTTTCTTCTGTATGGACTGTTTCTTTTCTGTTTTAACGATTTTTCTTTTCTGTTATAGGTCCATATGAATATTAAGTCTCCGTCTGATTTTGAATGGCAAAAGCAGTCTCGATTTTATTTCCTCGAAGACTTGGATAAATGCATTATCCAAATCACTGATGTAGAGTTCACCTACTGCAATGAATACTTAGGGTGTACGGACAGGCTTGTCATAACTCCCTTAACTGACAGGTAGTTACAAAAAGAATGCAGGGTATAGTTCTGAGCTAAAACTTAATTCATTTGATTTAATTCCTCTAACTTCCACGAGTCAGAATTCCTTGCTTGCACTATAATGCTGCAATATCGCTAATGAACAGCAGAGGCCAGTGCTTATATATTCGGCTTGTGAAAGCAGACATCCCTGGGAGGGGTCTTGAATTTTCTGAGCATTTGCTTTAGCTGTATGTGCTGTGGTAGGCACTGAAAAAATTTACTTGTGCTCAAGATAGATATACCTGAACGCCATATAGCCTTCACCAGACTCAACGAAGTGGATCTGAAAAACAATACACTGCTGCTTTCAATAAGATATTAGTTGCATGAGAATTTGGGCTTACAGGAAGTGATTTACCACAAAGGAAAAAGCAGTAACTCAGGATATAGTATTGAATAACTAGTGCTAATACCGTTTAAAGCAAAGTGAATAGAGAATTACAGGTCTACAAACACAGAAAAAGCTCTGAGAGCAAAGTACACGGAGGACTTTTAATTACTGGAGTATTATTTATACAGCACAGTATGATCTCTATTAAATGTATAGTTTCCTAAAGTATTCAGTAGTGCTTCAGCTAGGCAAGAGGGAGATGTATTTGGTATGCCAGAGCTTGTTCTTTTAAGTGTGAATAGGAATGTTAAATCTTCAGTCATTTGTTGTGTGAAGAATAACTGCAGGCTGCTGAATTACTGTTGCAATTGTCTTTGCACTCTCTGTGCGCTAGATTTTGTTTGCTAATGAAATTTCAGATTTTTGCCAATTTCTGAACCAAAATTATGCCCAGTGAGCTATTTAAGAGAGCCAAACCCGTATGCTTCGATACCTGGCTTTTAATGTGTAACACAGCTGCCAAGTTCTATGTTATGTACCCTACTGTTCATACGCTAGATAGATATCTGTTTGCAGCAGTAAGCATGCAATTGATTAGTAGGTAGGATAGCACTATCACACAGGCAATATTTTTGCCCACTGGGAGAAACAGTACAAAATTGTTGTAATCCAAAATTTGTTCACAGAATTAAAATGCAACCCAGCTGATTTGGGATTGATTCAAGGTGCTATGTCACATGAGATTGAAAACTAGCACAGGGTGACATGATTGAAGAAAATGAGCCTTTTGAATGAATTTACGCTATAATAATATTAACAAAAAAGAACACAGGTATCTGCCTTTGAGCAAACCTAGAAAAGCTAAACAAAGCTGCAGGGATTGATGGCTATCCACTGCCATATGTTGAAAAAGTATTTGAAGTGGAGATGGTATTAGTGTTGGCATGGGAAATTTAAGTACCTAAGCCATGTTGCATAAGAAGAGATTTCATTCCCCTTACAGGCTTTTTCTATTTCAAAAGTTTTATAACTACTATATGGACTTGTATGACCTTCAATAAATTTCAGGTAATGATATCTCTGTTTTCCATTAATCAACTTTGAGTCAAGTGCTGTTTGGCTAATGATTTTGTGTTCAGAAGGATTCCTGAAGCGCACGATAAGTATACACTGGTGGCAGTACATTATGTTAAGATAGTGGGTTTGAAATTGAATGCTCTTAAACATCATGTCAGACATAGACCATGTCATGACAGATACAAAAAATGAAATGGAAGTGAAGCTCTGTGCTTCACACATGACTTATGCTATGTATGCATTTTGTCCTTGCTTCATTTTCAGTAGCAGAATTGTTAGGAGTGGTATTTTTTCTGTATTAACTGACTGACTGTTAGCTGATTACTGAGTAATAAGTGATAAAGCATTATTACTACTAGTAGATTAGAATGAATATTATTTTATAGGAAGCGATACTAGCTGGTATCATTTGGGTTTCTTCAGTGCCCATTTTCTCTCCCCAGATATATAATGAAACTATTGACTTTATAGATTGGATTTTTGTAGTGTTAAAATTGGCTTACTGAGATTGTGGAATGTGTAGGTTAGACCCAACAGTCTTCATACACGCTTCAGTAGTTTCCATGCCATCTGATGATGCCGAGACTTAAACCTGAAGATGTAAACCCAGGATGGAGGCTGAAGCAGAAGATGATTCTAGGATTCATGATCCCTTCACTTCATCCTCCATTGCCCATTCCAGTCTTTCCTCTTGGTCATTCTCCTGGATGTCAAAGACCTCATGTGACTGGCAGCACTGCTTTGGTTTGGCATGCTGGTAGGGAAATGGCAAGAATAGGAACTACTTCTAGTCCCTGTGCCTTCCTATTGCCAGATCAGAGAGCCCATCTTGTGTCCTCTGGGGAGAAAGTAGGAGGATGGGAATCAAAAACAGAAACCCAATGGGTCTGGGTGCTGCAGAATGAGGCTGAGTCATGGAGGGAGGTCATGTGATTAGCGTGAGAAAATTACAATACTGCAGTATTTTGGTATTCAGCATTTATAATTGGCCTATGCATTTACTGGGCTGTTGCAGTCATTGCTGTGCTGAATGCCTGCTTTTCTGCAGGTGGAGCGAACGTGGTACCTGGCAACTCAGCTTCAGTGTGCGAACAGAGTGACTAAGGACTTCCCACATGGAATTACAGCTGAGGAAGGGAGCCCCCTTCCTCAGCTCTGTATAATACAGCTGCTGTGGTTAATGGACTTCAAGTAGTTAATAGTAGGAAAAGGTTGATAGAACTGTTTCTTCTGTCTGTAGGTATTATATCAGTCTGGCACAGGCCCTGGGCATGAGCATGGGTGGTGCACCAGCAGGACCTGCAGGGACAGGGAAAACAGAAACAACTAAAGACATGGGCAAATGCCTGGGAAAGTATGTTGTTGTTTTCAATTGTTCAGACCAAATGGACTACAGAGGACTTGGCCGTATCTATAAAGGTAAGAAATAATCTGGGTTGTTCATTTTAGAGTAATAAGGTTTTGTCTCTTTATTAGTGAGTTAGCAGTGATTAGTAGGGTGTTTTCTTCTTTGTTACCTCTTATTTCTAGACACTCTTCAACTTTCTCTGATATTTGATTCTCCCCCCCGGCCTTCCCCTTTAATTCCTGCATGCTTTCCAGTCTTTTTTAAAATTCTTGGAAGGTATTTCCTATCTATGTTGTCTTTTCCTTTTCGTTTTTAATCCTTCCTACTGATTTTATTTATTCCTCTAACCCACCATCCCAAACACAGAGGATATTTAACCCTCCCTTGCTATTTTTGTATCAACCAAGAAGCAAATATGAAACTCAATAATGTTGTGCAAGGCAGGGAAACATGCAAATTAGTGCAGTGTCTTATTTTGAACTTTAGAACTTTTTTGACACCAGAACAATGAGATAGTGGTCTAACTCTGATAACTTTTCATGATAAGCAGAGTCCATTTTGCTGTATGATTCTTGTATCATGTGATGGCCAGGTCTGTAGGATAACTGTACTGATTGGGGTAGGAGTGTTGTCACACTACTTAGACATGGTTAAAGGTCACTTTAGTCCTGTCTTTTGTTTTCTGCTTTTACTCCATTTCTCTATTTGATTACCTTAATATGTTCTATGTGGGGACAGAAATTAATGCACAGTATGACAATGCACAAGAGAATGACATTGTCTCTAAGCTGTTTCACAGTTGACAGTTTACTTGCTGTGCCTTTGCTTGTGTGTGGGTGTATATACGTATGTATGTATTTTCTTTCTTTTTTTTTTTTCTTTTAAAAAACACCAGAATGAAATAATTTGCAAGAACCGAACTTATTCAAAACTGTGGGACATTGGCCTTGCCTGAGAGCCCGGTTTCCTAACTCCATGCAGCAGGTGGCATTACAGAACAAATGATTAATTTATTTTATTTTTCTCCAAGGAAAAATTGTTGGGTTAGAATTGAACCTCACCATTCTATAGAGAACATCATTCTCAAACCCTTTAATATACAGATAGTAAGTGTAAGAGACAATATAATATGGAAAAAAAAATTCTCAGTTAAGGAATATCCATCTTTAGAGTTTTTCCTTGTTTCATCCCAAAGAGCAGATGTTGGTGTTTGGGTTTTTTTTTCTGTTTGAGCCCAGGATGACCACCACACAGGCAAGGGCAAAGACTCCACCAGCCAGGGCGAGGTCCCACAGTGCCTGAGCAAGGCAGGTTGGTGACAGTTTGTTCTGTCAACTGTCCAGTGACCATCAGTCAACGTAAAATAATAAGCTGAGTCCAGGGACCTCAGTCAGAACAGCAGGAGTCAGGGATGAAGGTAAGACTACAGATAGTTCTGGGATCCTCCAGGAAGTGCAGTCAGCAGGTCAGGATAACAGGAGATAGAACTGTGCCCAGCCTTACATACAACATAGATAAGGTCTGCCTGAGATGAAATGGAGCTTCTGGACTGGAGGACAGAGGGTATGGGTAGAAGTCCCAGGTAAGACTGGAGTGGGCAATTAAGGCCTGCTGCTACATCCAGGGCTATGATATTCCTTAGTTAAAGGACTTGTGGCCACACCAGTGAAGTCAAGGAACATTCTTAATTTGTTTTTCAAGACAGTAAAATTGAGTTTTTCATGTTTTAAATTTGGCATCTATCTATAGAATTACTTTAGTCTTTGCTTCATTATGGTGTTGCGGTATTTATATATATTCCATTTGCTTTTAGATTTTGTAATGAAGTCCATGTGAATTTTTATTCTTTTCAAATTATTTTCTTTTGGAGTATTCTTTTCCTTATAATATCACAGAAATTAGTTAGCAGCTGTTTAGGAAAAAGATTAGTCTACATATGGAGATCTGCCCTGGCTGAATTCAATCTAAAGGAGCTATTTTTGGCTGTACTATGACTGATTTTGATCTGGTGTGACTCCACTAATTGTTTTGAAGAGTCCTTCCCAAATTACATGGGTAAAAAAGACCAATCAGTGCAACAGTATTAAAAGAAGTGATCGATGAAGGTGAAAAAATGAATGTAAGAATTATTTTTATAGTTTTTTTCTTTTGTGCTATCTGCAAAAACTGACAAGTATTGTTTTGGCTATCATAGTTGGTCACAGTAGAAGAAAGAACAGAGCAGAAGAGGGGTAGAGGAGAAACATAAAAGGGACTTCAAGGGGATTTAGAGTAAGATGATAGTTCCTAGAAGAATGTCTTAAAGAGCAAGAAAAGATCAGACAAAGAAATGCAGAGAGAAGGGAAGAAGGATATTACGAGCAGAGTAGGCCAGAGTAAGACGAAAGAAGAGAAAACATGAACAGATAAAACAAATGAAAAAGTACGTATTAATAGTATTAATATTGATTTTTGAGCACTTTTTCTTCCATTAGCTTAGGTGTCTTAAAGAATTAACATTACACACAAAACCCCCCTTGATTTATTTTACTAGTGCTATAAGCATTGCCATATATGATATGGGGATTCAAGGCAGCTCTGGGCATAAATCGCTCAATATTACAAACACACCTATGCCTTTTCTTGGACATGTGCTTTTCCCCTGCATTTAGCCTGCCTTCTGACAGCTTAAGCCAAACTGAGCTCTACTAGTCCAGTGGACTGAATTAAACACCCCTGAACATTTGTTTATAGCACCAGGTAAAGTACTGATCCAGGGCCTTGCTTGACCCAGGCAATATGAAATACTAGTCCAGTGTGGGTTTTGGGAAGGGAGCAGATGGTATCCATGAAG
>JAVHNF010079863.1:15574-27817 GCA_034783455.1 Micropsitta finschii | reverse complement strand
TTGCTGTTAACTGTTTGGGGTTTTTTTTAAGAAAGATGTATTAAAATGTCAGCATGGATGGATGCAAGTAAGTGTTATTTTTGTTTCAGAAAGATACACTCAATTTTTTTATATCACTGGGAACTACTCATTATCATTAAATACATTTAGAAATTACTGGTTTTGCTTGCCACTAGTCATGTCAATGTCATTGCATACAAACATAAAAAGGCAGTTGTATTTTCCCATTAGAAAAAGGAAGAGAACTGCCTGAGGGAGGATACAAAGCCACATAGGCTTGACTATCATAATAGAGCAGATGTCATAGAGGCCTTTTAATAATATTTTTAAATTCCATTCCAGACAACATTAAGTGTAGTAAGAAGCATTCTTTTTTTTTTTTTTTTTTTTGTATTGGCTTTTGATAAAAATAATATAAAGATCATTGATGCAATGAACTGTTAAATGGTAGCATGGCATTTTGACATTTAATTTTAAACTATGTTTATATTGTTTTAAGGAATGATGACTCTAGGTCCAACTGGTGCAGGAAAGACAAAATGCATTAATATTTTGATGAAAACAATGACAGATTGTGGTGCACCTCATAAAGAGATGAGAATGAATCCAAAGGCAGTCACAGCTTCCCAGATGTTTGGTACCCTTGATGTTGCTACAAATGACTGGACAGATGGTATTTTCTCTACATTATGGAGAAAAACTTTAAAAGCAAAGAAGGTAATGGATACTGTATCATGATAGTTAATAAGGACATTTAATATGTTTCCATAAGGTCTCATTACCTGTCATCTATTTAAAAGATCTTCCATTATAAAAATCAAATGGGAAAATAATTGTTAGTTGTAGTTTGTGTTTGACTAGCTCAATATATGCAAGAGTCAGAATTGCGTGTATGTGCCAGAGAGCACAAGGCTTCCCAAGCACTTCAGGTTCCAGAACTGGAAAATATTTTAAGGGCTTTGCTCTGTTCTGTAAGTAGGCAGTGCTACTATTTGAACACAAACGCAAGAAATGTTAATATTTTGACATAAAGAGAGGAAAGTTGATTTTATCCTGTCTGGTTTTATGTCACTGACACTGTATGTTGCTATATTTCTATTTCATTATATCAGAATATAAACATTATATTAGAATGTAGGAGGCTTTGGTAAGAAACCCATATAGGTATTTCCCAGTTCTCTTATCAAACCAGCAGATGATGTTTCATAGAATCATAATAACAGTCAAATCTCCTGAAGTTTCTTTCTGTCCTCACTAGGAAAATGGGAAGCCTTACATGAAATACCTAGGTAACATCCCACAAAAAATAAATGTGTGTTTGTGACTGTACTTAATGGGATATGTTTTCTTCTACCCTGATTCTGGGCTGGTTAATGTACTTTTGTAAAAGAAAAGGGCAGCTTTAAGTTTAGAACAGTGCAGATTAATTGTTGTCACTATTCCTTAATATCCTTTTTGGTGTGAGCAAATTATAAAAATTGAGCTAATCAGCATAAAATTATGACTCATTAGTTATATCCATCAGTGTGTTCCATGAGATTAAGTAAATATGCATTTCTGATCACTTAATGGTATGTATGTAAAGTTGCATGTGTGTGTGTCTCCTTATTTTAGGGCGAGCATATCTGGATAGTTTTGGATGGACCTGTTGATGCAATATGGATTGAAAATCTTAACTCTGTTCTGGATGATAATAAGACCCTTACTTTGGCCAATGGAGATCGAATTCCAATGTCCCCCAACTGTAAAATTATTTTTGAACCTCACAGCATTGACAATGCCTCTCCTGCAACAGTTTCTCGTAATGGGATGGTCTTCATGAGTTCTTCGGTCTTAGATTGGAAGCCTATTTTAAGGGCTTGGCTGCAAACACTGCCAATTACATACTCTGACATCCTGTGGAATTGCTTTAATGCTATATTTCAGGTACTTAATTCAGCCACTTCAAACAAAAAGAGAAGTTGCATTTCTTATTCTTTATCTAATGAAGCATTCTTTCTTCTTAAGTGCTTTTTCAATTAGTTACTTCTCTTTGTTTGTGCAATAAAATAAGGATGAAGGATTAAAAAAAAAAGAACCTAACAAGAAAAGGAGAAATGGAGAGAAAATTATCTTTAACATTAATGAATGGGTGAAAATATAACAGATGAATAATTTGGATGCTTTGTTTTGTCTGCATATGTTAGTTGGCAATGAATTGTTAAATCTGTGATTATTTAATAATGTATGTTGGCAAAATACAGGTATTCTCTTTGTTTGTAATTGTTGCTGCAATTTTAATTCTTTTTAGGATACTTTAAGGGTGTGAGTAAACTTCCTCGTTTGTTTTAAATGTAAAGAAGTAAATTCAGAAATAATTTAAGTTAGATTCACTCTGGTGAAATCTTAGGTACTTTAGCTGCATTTAGTCCATTAATTATTTTTAAAATATTATAATCTAGGGTAGTTCTGTGCTCTGTGGTATTCCGAAGCTCAGTGTAGGTGAGTATAGGTGACTATAATGGTCTCTTCTGATTTTAGAATCCATGATTCTGTTCCAAGGGAGATTTTTGAGATGGCATCTCTTTGATACATTCTCTGACTAAACTGTTTTCAATCAATACGTCCAAAGGAAGAATTGCAAATGTTTTTTCCCCTCCGTTTAGCTTTAGCACACTGAATCATTAAGGAGGTTTCATTAATATTGTGGATGGTTGTACTCAATAGTAGGTCTAAAAGCATAATCTCAGTAGTATATTTTTTCAATTCCACTGAAATTCTCATTTTTTAATTTGGAATTTTAAAAAGAAAGTTATTGCTTCAGCGTTATCTTCTGATTCCACCAACATCTGTGGAACAAATGCAACTTCCTTGTATAATTTGCTTTCCCACTCTTTCACTCCTAACAGTTAATTTGTAGAATGGGTGTTTAATTCACAGGGGTTTCTCCTGTAATATTTTAAAAATGCAGGTTTTATTGAACTTTGGGTGGTATTTCAGAAAGTTTATTTATAAATCATGCTAAAAGCAATGATGAATATAATTTTGGAATGCCTTGAATGTTAACAAATGTCTTTTTACAGATATGTTTCATTTCAGTCCCATTTACTTTAAAAGCAATGTTTAACAAGCTATTTATTTTGTTCTACTTCCAAAACATAATGATATGACATAGTATTTACTGGAGCAGCAAGAGAAACAATTCTGATAATGAATTCTGAAATGTGCTTCTAAAGTAATGTGTATGTGGGTCAATTCACTGCTTTTTTGCCACAATTCTATTTATATTTTATGCTACGACTTGCTCTGAAAACATAATAGCAACATTTAAAATACCCAAGCCTGAAGCAATAGCAATAAAGTCCAGAAATATATGTATTTTATTAGAAGGAGAGATGAAAATGCAGTGAAATATGAAGTTAGTTCTGTGCTGAAGGCTACATTTGCAACTATCAAAATGTAAATGAAAGCTGTCACGCTGTCAGTTTTCTTTCACTTTTAATGTGCTATCTTTGCTTCTCAAATAATAGAAGCGATAATAGTGATTTTACAGATGAGGGTTACACTACTTGTGTATTCAGACAGCTCTTTTTACAGTTATTTTTTTCCCTACCTAAAAAAAAAGAGGATGAATTCTAAAAGAAAATTTGTGAAATAAGAGGAATCAACAGTAGTCAAACCCCAAATACAGATCATGGTGAATTTGATGCTAGTATTAGGAAAAGCATGAATGTGAGCAGCTTACAAATACCTCATCTTTAGAAGAAAATAAAGATTAGCCTAAAGATAGAATTATATGAAATAAAGACAATCTGTAAGGGTACCTACAGAGACCTTTTGAAATAATCTAAATTTAACCAAAGCAGAAGTAAAACAACTGCTATAGCAATTACAGTCTGCTTAGAAGAAACACTTCTCATTTTTGCTAATCAAAAATATTTGTCACTGAAAGTTTGCATATTGGATAAAATCATTATTAATGACGGTACAGCAAGTAGCAGTAATGTAGGGGGAAGCATCAGAGAATAATATTTGTGAATCAGTGGAAAGAATGTATTTATTCTTCCCATGTGTATTATAAATTCCAATGTAAGTTATTAGTCTTCACATGAAAGACAGGAGGTAACCCAATAAATGAGGATAAATTAAAAAAAAGAAAAACCCAAACCACCACCCCACCACCCAAAACAACCTCCAAAAAACAACCTTATTTTGAATCAAGACTATCTTTGAGTCCTTTCTATTTCCACAGGAGTTTTTAAAAACAGTATTTGAAGGCTGGCACTTTTGCCTTCTCTTTCCCAGTTCTTCTCAGCAGCATTTTGCAGTTAGAAGTAATTTCAAGTATGCTCTCATCCCCATATGAAGTCTCCACTCTCCTTTTAGAAGCTCAACTGCCAATTTCTTGTCTGTGAATGATGCTGCTACCTGTAAGCAACAGAACTGCTTCGTTGATGGAAGTAATTATCTGAGAGTAGCAAAGAGCAAAATAATTGAAATAATTACTTGAGTGGTGTTACTTAGTTTGCCTGCAAAGTGTTAATCTCAAACCAGTGATGGATTGTATTTGAGCAAAAAAAGTTTCATCATTTTTATATATTATTTAAAATAAAAAAAAAAAAAAAAAAAGAAAAATCTAGTAAGTTTCAAATAACTTTTATGGTTTTTTTTTTTTTTAATAAAATCTGCTGGCTGTGTCCCTTCTTGACCTATTCTGGAGGCTTCAGGGAAGTCCTAAAACTGGCAGAGCATAAGTCAAATGTGACTTATTCCCCTCTCCAAATTAAATTACACCCTAATCTTATTTGGGTAAAGGCTGCTATTGACTCTGGAGCACAGTGTTGGATATATATAATCCAAAGAGTTCTTACCTTTAATGTTTAAATGCTGATGTTCAAATTAATATTACAAATATTAATGAATTTGCATTTAATTGATCTTCTGCTTTTCTAAACCTTTTGAGTATGCTACCAACTTCTTGTCCTAAAGAGCATTCTACAGTCCAGTGAGTTCCATAGTAACTATACACTGTGCAAAAGGGTCTTTTCTCATATGACTTTTTACCATCTGACTTTATTTTGCAGTCTCCTTGTATAGGATAGCAAATTCCTGATCCAAGTTCTTCAAAATTTATCATAGAAGGGTCTGGATAGGAAGCAACCTTAAAAATCACCTAGTTCCAACCCCTGCCATGGGCAGGGACACCTTCCACTAGACGAGGTTGCTCAAATCCCCATCCAACCTAACCTTGAACACTTCCAGGGATGGGGCATCCACAACTTTTCTGGGCAGCCTGTGCCAGTGTCTCACCACCCTCATAATGAAGAACTTTTTCCTCGTATCTAATCTATAGCTACCCTCTTTCATGGGATATATGATGCTAAATTCAAGAATAGCGAAGTGCAGATTGTGAATGTGTATTTGTCATGGCCCAACTAATTTCTCCATAATCCCAGTCCAAACAAAATACCCTAAGAAGCAGTTAATGCTAATTGGTATCTTGAGTTTACATCCTTCTTCAGCCATGTATTCTTTAAAAATAGTAGTAATAAAATAATTACAGTAATAATATTTACCATAATAATAAAATATTGCCATATATGGACCTGATTTTTTTTTTTTAATAAATGTAAAGAACAAGAATTATACAAATCTCACTGGAATCCTAAGTACCATGAAACTCTTGAAATACAGACTGCTTTGACTCGTGAAATATCTTTGCTCTGTATCTAATCAATTATTAAATGATTTGTAGTGCCCTGTGAGATATCTAGTCCATTTTACAGATGAAGAAACTGAATCTCAGATTTAAGTCCAAAACTTAAAGGTCTTTACACTTGAATTTCCCAGACTGCTTGTAGTGCCTTACTTCTACTCATTCCTTGTGGTACCCACAACCCTCTCAGTCACTTGAGCACCCTGTGCACTGCTGGGGGCAAACCAGGCATTTTAGAGGGAAAGCCACAGAAAAACTCCACACAGAAATGAAATCACTTTTGCTAGGCAACAAGGAATAGCAGAAAAAGGAATGTTTTCTAAGCTTCCCTTCTCTTACGTGTGCTCATATTCAGACTGTTTTCTTTCTCAGACTATGTAGCCATGAGCCCTAACTAGATTAAGATGCTAACGTGAATGTTTTCTCACAATGTATATCTTTGATGCATATGTTACCCACTACTCTAATAAGGTGGAACTCAGGAGGATGGGTTATTGTTAGCAAAATTTCATGCTCTAAGTCTGAATATTTATAATCCCAGAAATGGGAGGAAATTTTGTTTGGAATAAATTTTAGAATATATTTGAAATTAAGAAATTGGCCTCATCTAAGAATAAATCATCCCGTTGAAAGTGGTAAAAGGATCCGTTGAACTGTGGTTGGTTTTTTTTTTCTTCTTTTTCAGGATGTGATAGATTTTGTTTTCTCTGCTGTGACACCAAAAATGCCAATTTTAGAATGTATGTACATAAAACAAGCTATTGACCTCCTACAGGTAGATATGACATTCAATATTTCTCTCTCTCATGCTGTTACTTGTTTTGGGAGGTTGTTCTAGGAGGTCAGTAGCTACATACTGCATCTGCTTTGCAGGGTTTATTGTGTGACCGAGATGAGAAGCAGCTCAGTGAGGAACATGTTGTTCGCTTGTTCGTTTTTGCTGTAATGTGGTCAGCCGGAGCTCTTCTGGAACCGGATGACAGGCTGAAAATGGAGCTGTTTCTACGGAAGCACTCTGCAGTAAAAGAACTTCCTGCTGTGAATGGAGAAGAAACCATGTTTGAATTTGGTATTAATGCCTGTGGCGAGTGGGAGCACTGGGCAAAGAAGGTTCGTATGCTGCGACATGCTAATCTTTCTTAAAAAGTACACAATAAAGATGTATTTGGTAAGAGGCATATTATTTTATTATTTAATCCCATGCATAATTTGGTTAGGAAGATTAAACCTACCAAATGCTCAAGTGATTATCTTTTGAGAGATTTATTTTTCTATTTTCCGTAAATATCTTTGGTGGGGCATAGAAGCATGCATTTGAAATAGCTTTGGAAGTGAAACAGGAGTTAGCTTTGTCTACTGTCTATAGCCTGACTGTTTAAGAACTACCAGCAAGTAAAAGTTTTCTTCATATATTGGAGAAGAGTGGAGTGAAAATATCCTATTAGTTTAACAGCCTTTTAGAAAAGCTTGGTCAGGTACTGACTGATTGATTATAAATGGGTTCTTGGCCTTCAGGAAGAATATTTTTGCTAATGTACATTTTATAAAGTACATTTGTTTTTGTATTCTGGTGCAAAGTGATTGTGTGGGCAGGTAGAAATTCTCAAACTTTTTCTGTGTCTTTCTTATACAGGTCCCTGAATATATTTATCCTAAAGATTCAGTACCAGAATATACTTCCATTCTAGTTCCAAATGTAGACAGCGTCCGAACAGACTTTCTAATGCAGACTATCATGAGGCAAGGAAAAGCTGTTCTGCTAATTGGGGAACAGGGAACAGCAAAAACAGTTATGATTAAGGTAGGTGGAATGGAAAAACATGTAAGAGGTTTGAATGAAAGTATCACAATCATAGACATTGGTACAAATGTTAAATTGAAGTGCAAGAGTAATATGATTTTTCTTCACATTACACAGTAGCATTCTTACTGAGGTACTTTGCCACTACTCACATGGCCTACAAGCAAAACACCATAAGTATCTATACTTTAGTATAAAGGGTTCTTTTGCACTTTGCTAACCACGGCCACAAGGTCATATGCTTTCTTTTCTTTTGAGAAGTCAAACTGGAGGTTTTGCTAAGAAAATATTGATCCTTTCTCATGCTTTGTCAGTGGTGCCATGTGTGAACTGATCTTTTGCAGGTCCTTCTTGCAAAGACATTTTTCTCAGGCCAAACGGAAGAGAAATTAAGAACTTCCTTCTTTACACAGGCTGATTTTTTAGAGGGTAAATTTAGTGTTTATTATCTCTTCTTTTAATATCTTCACTGAAAATCACATATTGTTCTTTCTATGAAAGAAAGTAATAACAGGATTGCTATTAAATTAACAAATACATGTTTTCCATATTCTAAAATGGTGCAGGTTAATCATATGATACTTAAAGCATTAGTAACTTACTACAGAAGAGCCAATAAGTGAAAGGCTGAACAAACGTAGGTGGTGTACCAAAACTGGCATCCCTTACTTGAAAAAATGGAAGTGTAATGTTCTTCAGCATGGTGTCTGTGATTTTCAGGAGATTCTTTGGTCATGAGAGGTAGCTAAATAAAACTTATCTATTGTTGGGATGGTGAATTTGCTATACAGGCATCTGTACTTCCACTGGATTTGTAGGGGTCTGGAAACTGAAAATAACTGAAAAACACTGGCCTAAATTGACCTTTGGCTTTCTTAAAACCTGGAGCCATTTTGAGTCCTCTGGTCATGTTCTTTCTAAGCCCTGACATCAAGCGAGTTGTACCAATGCCAGCAGCCATTAATACTACTTTTTCAGCTTAGCTGTTGATATCCATATGCATGCCTGTGTAATGTCAACTTCTGTTCTTGGCGCCAACTGGAGAACTATTTTAGCGGAGTGAAGAGGCGGGGTCCGGGTGGTGGTCTTGATATTCTGCATACTGGATTTTGGCCAGATACTGGAAACATGCAGCCTTCGGCTGCCATTCCTGTCCCTAAAAATAATTGGAGCTGATTCTTAGGAGTTGCTTACCCCATGTCAATTCTATAGAGCAAGGTATGTTTTTTACACAAGGGAGTGTAATGCCAGAGGACATTTGACCTCATTTAAGGTTAGGATTGAAAGTTAGCTGCCTTTGCAACTGTTCGTCTTCTGCTTTCACCTTCTATAGAATTTTATTTTATACATGTTGTGGAAAAGAAATTTCCAGATATAAGCAGCTGGTTTGATAAAAAGTAAAAATCTCAATATAGAATGCCCCTGGTTGTAATCTGAATTAATCTGAACTAATATTTAGCATTGAGTCGGGCATCAGTATATGTCAAAATAAAGAATTTGTAGCGGAGTGTTAAGACCTTTACTCTGTACTATTAATTCATGAATTGCAAAAATTTGATATTTTAATGTGAAACTGTTACAGTAGAGATGAAATTCTTCTGACAGTTTAACTAACAAAAATAATCTTGTTAAATAACCTCTTGATTTTCAAAGATAGTTTTCACTTATGTACTGTGGAATATTATTGTTACCATGTAAAGATTCTGAAAAGCCATCATGAATAAAACATGAGTGTGTTTTCTGAATGGTTGCATATTTGTGGCAGGTTGACCTTGGCCAGCTGCAAGACCTCCACCTAGCTGCTGTCAACTTATCAGCTGTCAAGAGTACTCACCAAGTACAGGAATGCTGCATGTACATCCCATGTGTAGACTGTCATTTATGTGATGTTCAAGAAAAACATATTTCTGAGAGGCACCTTTTCTTAAACTGAGATCATTTTATCAACAAAATTAACAGTTTAACAATATTAATGAAAATATTTTGAGGGGGCTTAGCTGTATCATCTTTTCTTTTGCCACACAGAGTATATGTCTCACTGGAGTGGTTCTTAGATTACTTAATCAGCAATTATATAGGTTTATTTTTATGAGGTACCAGAATTTAGGATTTAAACGATATTCATTTTCCCAATCATTGTAGAAGAACTGAATCTTAATTTCTAGTACTATTTTTATGTCCTAGGACTCTTTCTAAGCAAAACATTTCCCATGCTGTGTATATATGCCTTGGTGTTACTCCAGGGTTGCATCTTCTTCTTTCTGGTGCTATTATAAAACCTCACTAAATACAAAAAGTGGAACTTTGTTTCTTTAGGTGATCCTCATCAGCTGTGGGAATTGTATGCATTCATAAAGCCCAAGGATTCCTTTCTTCATTAAGAGAGGATAACTGTCAGTAAATGTGATGCAGCTGGGTTTAATTTTGCACTACCATTCCTGCACACTGCTTTTGTTATAAGATATGGCTGTAGAGTTAATGTGAAAAAGGACTTGTTTTTTCGTTTGTTCCTTGAAGACTGCTGTAATAGATCATCACTAACAGCTTGAATTTAGAAAAACTCTGACAATTGCTAATGCAAAGTTCATTTGCATCTTGAGTTGTTACATGTCTACTTCCTGTAACACTTAGCAAAGTCTGTTAAAAGCTTGTAAATTTTAATGCTTAGAAACTTTATGCAAAACATTAACTGAGAGTTTGGTTGAATTTCAGGTCAGAGATGGTATATTTATCTAAAATAAGCTGCTTTTTGACATTTTGAAGTTAATAGCAGGACTGAGATTTTGTAGATGGATGTTTTTTTGTAGGGCGGCTGAGTATGTGTGTCTCCTTTTGGCTGAATTTATCTGGAGTTACTGGTGCACTTTACTTAAAATGAGTTTATCTTGCAGGATTACACAAGCAAGTATGATCCTGATGTTCACTTGACCAAATGCCTAAACTTTTCTTCTGCAACTCTGCCAAATATGTTCCAAAGGAGCATAGAAGGTTACATAGATAAAAGAATGGGCACCACATATGGTCCTCCAGCAGGGAAGAAAATGACAGTCTTTATTGACGACATCAACATGCCTGTGATTAATGAATGGGGTGATCAGGTAAAAGGAAAATGTTAACATTTAGGAATTGGTGGTCTTATCATTGCTGCTTATGGAAATACTGATCTGTAGGCTGCAAAAATAGGAAGAATTAGGGAAAAGGTATCATAATATGGACTGGAGCAAATATGTCTACTAAAACCAATTTCCCTAAGCCAGTTTTTGCCGAGAGTAATAAGCTGCCAGTCCCAAAAGATTAGGGTCAGCATTAAGCCACTTGGTGCAATCGTTGTAGCTTTTAGGCCTTTTATTTTGGTTACATACAGATCTTGCAGAATTTCCAAACTAGCTGTACTAAGAAGTAGTCTGGGAAAGGAAACATGCAAATCCAAGAAGCAATCAGAGACTCTTTCCTTCTTCCATCTACTCTGGACTTTAAAGTACAGTTATTATTAGGTGAAATCTAACATCACAGTTGACATCCAAGGCTAGTGAGATGTCTTGATGAATGAATATTTATAGTCCTATGCTCTGAAAATCTGACAAATTCAAAAAAATTACTGCTGAGGAAAAGTAATTTTCCTGTTCCCAGTATAGCTCTGTAATCCTGTTCTCTCACTGCCTCTGTACAAGTGACTATACTTCGTGCTAAACTAACCATTCTTTGTCACTAAGTGCCTGTGTCAATCTGAATGTATAGTCTGGCTCAAAACTTTAAAGTGCTGAATTTTCTTAGATTGATATTATGGAAATCCAGTTACCTGCCTGACCTTATGCCTGCAAGTACTTAGCACATAAAGCTTGTGTGCAGCCAGCCCACTGCATAAGAGTGCTTGGTACTATGTGGTATGTCTTTATAAATTGCTGAAATGTTCACCAAAATACCTGAAATTAAGAAAGATAAGAAATGTCTTTCCTTCTGTCTAATTTATTATACTAGAAATTTCCTCTTTCACCTTTGGGTTGCTTTTTTTTTTAAGGTTTTAAGTTGAAACTCTCAAACACTTAACTGCTACATTTCTTATTATTTTTGGCGATAACTAGATCACCAATGAGATTGTAAGACAGCTGATGGAGCAGAAAGGTTTCTACAGTTTGGAGAAGGCAGGAGAATTCACAAATGTGGTTGACATCCAGTTTGTAGCTGCTATGATTCATCCCGGGGGAGGTCGGAATGATATCCCACAGCGCCTTAAACGTCAGTTCACCATCTACAACTGCACATTGCCTTCTAGTTCTTCCATTGACAAAATATTTCAAACAATGGCTGAAGGTTATTTCTGTGTACAACGAGGTTTCCCTGCAGAAATATGTAAACTGGCTTCAGCTTTAGTTTCTACCACTCGAAAGGTTTGGCAAACAACAAAAGCAAAGGTAAAAATATGTATACTAACCTTTTGAAACATCTGTACCATGACAAAGCAACAAGACCCAGGTCTTTGGTACTGTCATGTGTGCTCATACTTGATATTGTGAAGTGGTGGTCTGGATGTATAACTGCTGGCTGATGCCTCTGTTCTGAATTTGTTGCTATCAGCACCTAGCTGTCTAGAAACAGTCCTATGCAGTGCCTTCTACAGCTAATATTTTCAATGAGAAAATTAATATGAGCTGGCAGTGTGTGCTTGCAGCCCAGAAAGCCAACCGTATCCTGGGCTGCATCAAAAGGAGCGTGACCAGCAGGTCAAAGGAGGTGATCCTGCCCCTCT
>JAVHNF010079863.1:0-12336 GCA_034783455.1 Micropsitta finschii | reverse complement strand
CTCACAAAGTCCTTGGTCAGTCTAAACATTCTGACCAGTAACTATAAACATCAGTGTTATCAGTACCGTTCCCAGGCCGAAAGTCAAAAGCATAGTGCTGCACCAGCTACTAAGAAGAAATAAAAATGACTGCTACTGCTGAACCCAGGACAAATGCATATGTGTGATATCCCACTAAAATACCATGTTACCCTAAAGATAACATGGAACAATCTGCTGCTATTTTCTGCATAGTGGGCAAATGCTGATGGCCAGGGCAAATAGTAACTTTTTCTATAGATGTTTATGTGCCCAAATTGTATTATTAATTACAACTGCTATCAATGACAGTTGTTCATAGTGCTGGAATTTAGTAATTTGTAGAAATTTGCAGTGACTGTAACTACTGCTTTCCACCTATTTCTTTTTTGACGTAGGGTTTGCAGGAGTAAGCCCCGAGAGCTGGCAGTGTATATTTCATTCTGCAAACTACTCAATACACTGAGAAATCTTCCTTAGAGAGATATATCAGGTCTTTGAACAATGTTATGAGGTTTCTGATGAAAGGAAAAGGAAAGAAAGACATATCACTGCCCCTTCCTGTATCCCAGAAGCAGAAAGAAGAAACAGTGGGAACAAAAAAAGAGGGAAAGAAGGTGTAGAGTCGCACAATAGAGTCCTTAGACTTGCAAGATTCAAAATGCATTAATAAGGCAAATAAATATTTCAGTCACTTAAGAAAGGTTCTTTTGCAGAAGCTAACTGGAAGCAAGTTAAAGCAGTAGCTGAAAGTGCATATTTGCAAAGTGCATAGTAACCTTTTGTAACTTGCCACAGGAAGCTGTGGAGGAAGACAATATCAGCAGGTTCATAAATGGACATGAGATGACAAGATGGACATACCTTCTAACATTCCTGATAAAATTGCAATGAATATATAGAGGAGGGAAGAAAGAAGTGAGCAGTGAAGAATGGAAAACATGAGCTGGCTCATGTTTTCTCTCTAAGTAGCATTTCCCATTAAGAGTATTGAGCTAGATAGACTGCTCTTCTGACTCAGTAGAGAAATTTGTATGTTCTTACTGGAATACCACACAACACTGTAATAACTTTGTCTGACAAATTCAAACTGAAGAGTTAGATTGTTTTACAAGTTTGGCACTGCTTTCATTGGGGATATTTATAAAGCAGTGGTAAGATGGAGCTGGAAGTGAACTGGGAGACTTTCTGTATGGCATATTTAATGGAAAAGTAGAGTATTATTTTCAAATACTGAAGAATGGATAATGCAAATATTGCTCATGACTTTGAAGAGACTCTTTGAATTAAGAAACTGATTTTAAAGAGGTTCTTAATTTCACCTTTAATTGGCTAAGAACATAATGAAAAAATCTGCCATTTTATTAACCTTGCATTACTTCATTTTGTATATCATAATCTGAAATCTATAGTTGAATTTGTGTGGACTTCTTCCGATTCTTACTTTTGTGCATGAGCATAATGAAACAACCAGTCATGGCCTTCATTTGCAGCAAAGTGATAATGTTCAAGCATCATTTCAGGGGCTAGATTTCAGTTAAACCAAATAACACACTAAAAATCTCAGTTATGTTTTTCTCTTGTTTCTTAATGATTTCCTTTAACCTGCTCTCAATATCTTCAACAGATAATCCAGCTGTATTTATGTAATGGTTACAGGTTTTAGAATCTACTTGGCAACTTAATCCAGCAGTATTAACCTACAGCTAATTAGAATTCTTATTAGAACCTTCTAATTCTTATTAGAACCTAAAGTTCTAATAAGGAATTTACATCTGCAAACTGTAGGGATACAAAGCAGCATCATAATTACCATAGACATAGTATTGCTCTTACCATCTTTTTTTCTAGCACATTATTCTGTTGATTTCATCTCCTTTCCCATGATTTATGGTACTGATCATTCATTTTTGGAAATGTCTAAGCAAATAAAACTAAAAAAATTAAACCTGTAGATATGGTATTGATTTCTTATGTAGATTTTTTCTTGCCTTAAGGAAGCAAAGCCAGGTGATAGATATCTTCTGAAATAGTCTGTAATTTTTGTTCTCTCTTTCTTTAATCCTTTATCCCAGAACATATGCCACCAACAACCTTTTGGATGATCTGAAAATCTTGTACCACACTGCTGGGCAAAAAGGAAAAGGCATTGTCTTTATATTCACAGACAATGAAATCAGAGATGAATCTTTTCTTGAGTATATGAACAATGTTTTGGCTTCAGGTGAAGTCTCAAATCTTTTTGCACGAGATGAAATAGGTGAAATAACACAAGACCTGATACCGGCAATGAAGAAGGAGTACCCACGGCGTACTCCCACTTTTGAAAATCTTTATCATTACTTTCTTGCTCGAGTTCGTAATAACCTGCATGTGGTTCTTTGTTTTTCCCCTGTTGGGGAAAAATTCAGAACTCGTGCACTGAAATTTCCAGGTCTGATATCGGGCTGTACCATGAACTGGTTCCAGCGCTGGCCTAAAGATGCTCTTGTAGCAGTTGCACAGCATTTTTTAGTTTCCTACCATATTGAGTGCACAGATGAGGTGAAACAGAGTGTTGTTAACACCATGGGAACATTTCAAGATATTGTAGCTGAAAAATGTGTTGAGTACTTTGAACGATATAGGCGACAAACATTTGTGACTCCAAAATCTTACCTGTCCTTCATTGGAGGCTACAAAGCTATATACAAAGAGAAGTTTGCCAGTGTTGGAAGTTTGTCTGAACGCATGAGAACAGGTACTGTAAAATCTGTTTGATTTTTTTGTTGCTTGCTTGTGTGTTTTTAGAAAGATGAGAAAAATTTGAGTAAAAGAATGTAAAAGTATGGATTTAAATTGAGAGCTGACTTTCGTTCAGAAGCAGACTTTTTACCTGTATCATGTGTGGTTACAAAATATGCAGAGGTTTTGTTTCAATGAAATTTATGAATGTTTCAGATTGTGGTGAGTTTTGAAATAGTTTTAGTTATCAGTTAAAAGAACTGAAACTCCTGCTTTGATACATATCCATGGCAAGGAAATACTGAGATCCTATTTTTCACATTTAAACATTCTAAACATAAGTCTGAGGGAAGGTAAGTGAATGTTCACGTTCAGTCCCTCCAAAGAAGTTTTTTTTTTTTTTTAAGAAACAGCTATATGCCAAATATAAAGTTTCCAAAATATTGCATCACACAAGGTCATACACAGAAAGCAATTAAACAGTTTACAATACTTAATGTTGTTTGGATGTGAATGTAAACTTAAACTGCTTCTTCTCCCACTGTTGCCGATTGCAGAACTGAGCTATGTACACAGATCTCCATAGGCAGGGGTTGACTGGGTGCCTGGAATGCACATACCTGCTTTTTTTTTTTTTTGCGGTTAGAAAGATTTGCATGATGTATTTACATTTAGATGCATTGGTTTATATCTAAGAATATTTATACTAATAATTTTTCTAGATGATTTTGTCATTGTTTGATAAAAATGTTGGAGAATTGCATTGCTAAAAAATCTTTAGCTTCTCTTACCCCCATCTCATCTGGACCTTTGTGTAATGTTGAATTTGGAAGCTCAGCCTTGTCTCCTTGTGTCTTCATTTGCATTGCTCAGGATGCCAGGTTCTTCCTCTTTGATTTATACAGTCTAGTACTTCTTATGGTCTTACAGATTTCTGAAATTTTACATATAATTCTTAAGAATGCCATTCACAGTACTGATGTTTTTCAGTATGTGTGTTTAATATTTAGTGTCCCTCTCACATATAAGAAAATAAACAAATGATCAAGTGACAGGTTCTGAAGACTCTTCCTCATTAAAAAAAAAAAAAAAAAAAGGAAAAAATAAATAACAAATGAATATAATGGATATTAGCCCAGTTTAATTTTGGTGTTCAACAAATGTGATCACTCAGTGGGGTTCCTAAATATGGATCTGAGTGACTTATGTTACGTATCCAGATTGCTTCACTGAGGTTCTACTCAATATATCTTCCTCTTGCTAAAATGGAATTTGTTCAACACAGGTCTTGCAAAACTGATGGAAGCTGAGGTTTCAGTAAATCAGCTCTCCAAAGAGTTGGTGATGAAGGAGAAAGATTTGGCTGTAGCTTCAAAAAAAGCTGATGAAGTTTTATTGGAAGTAACTGTGAAAGCCCAAGCTGCTGAAAAGGTGAAAATGCAGGTGCAAAAGGTAAAAGACAAAGCTCAGGCCATTGTGGATGACATTGCCATTGATAAAGCAGCAGCAGAAGAGAAGCTTGAAGCTGCAAGACCTGCACTGGAAGAAGCCGAGGCAGCCCTGCAGGTCAGAATCAAAGATACCCTGAATATGCATGTAGTTAATGATTGTTATTTGTAATAATATGGCTTATGCTTCTAACTTAAAAAAAAAAATAAATTGAAGAAATAGCACAATAGCACTGACCTGTTAAACTATGTAGAAAAAAAAAGTTAAAACTGAGACAGTGGAGAGGTAAGATAGGCAGTACATACTCTACTGTCAGGTAACAAAGCAAATCAGTAGCTACCTTTAAGGACTTTCTGCAGTATTGCTTCTGAATGACCTCCAAAACTGCAGCAATTGCATTATGTATATGGTCCTTCCCAAAACCATCTTTCTCTACAATCAAGTGATTGCCTAAAAAAATGGATTCTTTTCTTTTAAAATTTTTCAGACAATAAAACCTTCTGACATTGCAACTGTTCGCAAACTGGGTAAACCTCCTCACTTGATAATGCGAATTATGGACTGTGTGTTACTTTTATTCCAAAGAAAAATAGACTCAGTAACACCTGATCAAGAGCGCCCATCTGTGAAGCCATCTTGGACTGAAGCTCTGAAGCTAATGAATAATTCAGGTTTTCTTAGCATGTTGCTTACTTTTCAGAAGGTAAGAAGCCAATAGTGACACTACTATTCCTATAACTAGATCTAGAGATATGTGAAAGTGGCTTCTACCTCAAAGGCAGTTTGAAGCAGATGAGACTTTTGTTTACCTATAATTGTAGATACCTTTGTGACTGTATTCCTCTCTGTTTTCATGGTTCATTATCTCAGTAATCTTTCTCCTGGGCCACACAGCTTTGATGGCAGACACAAATATCTCAAGCACGAGATCAAATCTTGAGAAGCTTAGTGTTATCTGTATTTAAGCAATTCCTGTTTCTCAGTAGGAATTTGCTTTAAAATGTCTCACTGGTTTGATTTTTCAAATGTCTCACCATCTCCAGTTCTACCAGGTCTGCTTGCATATAACACTTTAGAACTCTGCCTCTGGAATAGTTTGGTGGGGAGCTGAGAGAAAATACAGAGTAAAATTAACATCTTGTCAGGAATAATACTGAAATATTTGGGAACTTTTGGGGTTCTGTTGCCGGAAAAGTACTGAAATACAGAATGAACTGGGAACCTTAGTATAAACCATTAGAAAAATAAAAGCAAACACATGTTTATATTTCTGTCAGGACAGAAACTTGTTCTGTTTACAGCAAGATTCACTGAACTGTGAGACAAGGGAAATTTCTCTGTGGGGAAGAGAAAAAAAGATGTTACATGTAGCTGGAACAGAAAAAGACCTAGGTGGAATATGGAATGGCAGAGTCATGGCCCAACTTCAAAATCTAGCACATCAAGCAGGTTTTGGCAAAACCTGGCTTTTCTGCAGCACTGCACACCATACTCCTTCATTTGTACACCGATGTTTTTTTTTTTAATCTGCTTCAGCTGTGCATTTTGCTGATGCCTTTTCTAAGTTATTGGAGTGGTTTTGTTGTGCACATGAGGCTTGAAACCATGATTCTAACTATCTGTGGGAGCCATTTCTCCCAGTGAGCCATATTGACTAGACACCATGCGGAAACTTGCACTGCCTCTGTAGGCAGTCTCTTCCTGGGGCTTTCAATCTGGTCGCTTCTCCAAGTGTTATCTTCATTAAACAGAAAGAGGAAATGAGTTTAAAGATAATGGGGACTAATTATGTACTCCTTACTCAAGCTTCTCTCTAATGAGGCTTCCAGTTTTGGCTCTTATTAGTAGTGTATGTGTTTCTGCTGCTAGTTTCCAACATATTTAACTTTACTCAGAGGAGTTAGAACAACCTCTGGGGAACTGAGTTCTTCCAAGAAATGATGCTGATGAATGTGGTGATGAACACTAGACTACTTCTGCCCCTGATGAGGTACTTCACATGCTGTCCTCCTGCCTCATTTCTTGTTTCTAAGATTGAGTATATATGAGAAGGCAGCACATCATGTCTGGAGCTCTGAGTAGACTTCACTGCTTACTTGTTTGTGAGATTTTTATTCTTTCCTATTTTTTTTTATGCAAGGAGTATTAGTGGATGAAATATTTCCTTGGGTTTAAAATTAATTATTTAGAAGGAAAAGCTTGATAGTTTTAGGCCATTGCTGACTGGTCTGTGCTTCACCTTTGCCAGCTTGCTACCTCATCATTTTGAGTGGAATGAAAAAGTCAAAATGTTTGTCCAGCACTATTTTAACATTTAATATTTTATCAAATTTAACATTTTAGGAAATGCTCATAGTGAAAATATCACCGTATCTGATTTTAGGAATATAATCAATGTCTTTGTTGTAACAGTAGCTAGGGATCAGACAAGTGCAACACAGTCCTTTCTGCATAGTAGAAAGGCAGGAAAAGGGTATATTGCTTGACAGTCTGAATGGAAGATGATTTTTAAATGCCTTTAAAGGAAGGCATTAATATATTGCCCAAAAAAGGAAGATTTTTAATGCCACTATTGTTAAGCAACTATTGTTACCCTGTAT
Organism: Micropsitta finschii; assembly: GCA_034783455.1. Classification (NCBI taxonomy): domain Eukaryota; kingdom Metazoa; phylum Chordata; class Aves; order Psittaciformes; family Psittacidae; genus Micropsitta; species Micropsitta finschii. The sequence goes on along the minus strand of JAVHNF010079863.1, from coordinate 5,545 downwards.
AAGCTCTTCTACTCTCTACATTGCTTAAAGAGATGAATCCCATTTTCTTCTGACACTTGTATAATCAGAGATTAAGCACCATCATCAAAGATCTGGCTTTCATATTCTCAACAGATTGTGAAGGGGGAAAAAAATCTGAGGTTAGAATAATGAAGTGAACAGCTGAAAAAAATTGCTTTTACAGTTACGGAAAAGGGCTAGTGTCAGTGAAATGAAGTCAGTGCCTTGCAGTTTCACCCTTTTCCTTCTAAAACTGCATGTTTTGACTCCCTGTGTTCACACCAGTGCCTGTCGGATGCCATGGTGAGCTTGTTCAGGGAATTAGCCTAGACAAAAGCTAATGAGTACTTTGCTGACTTAGATTTCTGCCCTACTAGCTTCTGAATTAGTTCACTGAGCATTGGTGAAAGTATTAAAGACAGGGCAAGAACATCTGGTTGAGGGGGAGAGAAAAGAAGTTACATTGCTGTAGCACCAAAAACTTAGATCAGCTTAGGTTGTCATGGAGCTATGAGTACAAGTAATGTCTGTAAATCTTATGGGTCAAACATGGATATTAAATGCAAACTCAAGTAAATCTGTTGCAATGGAAGTAGGAGCTATTTTCACTTCAGTTCACAAAAAAAACCCTATTCTGTCCTTTATAAAAGTGAAAAGCGGTGGTGTTGGTTTGTTCATTTCTTCTGTAAGAAGTGGTAGCATGTTTTTAGAAAACTTTCTACCATGCTTTTGAAAAATAAAATGTTTCTGTGAAGCAGACTTTATTGCAAGTTCCATTTAAAAAGTAATTTTCCCTTTTCTTTGACTAGGACTCAATTACAGAAGAAACTGTGGAGCTTTTAGAGCCTTATTTGGATATGGAGGATTATAATTTTGAGACTGCTAAAAAAGTCTGTGGGAATGTAGCAGGTCTTTGCTCATGGACACAAGCAATGGCTTACTTCTATGGTATTAATAAAGAAGTTCTTCCTCTTAAGGTATTTCATATTACCATTTTTCTGAAGGATGACTATAGTTGAGTGGAAAGAGCATTGTGCTATTTTAGCTAAGAAAGGTAATGAGTTACAAGAGATTCTTGTTTCTTCACATCCAGTTGCGAAGTCAAGCACACAGAGTTTAAATATGTCCTGGCAAATTTTAACCCTTACACAGCTGCCCTGTAGTACAGTTGTTACTTGTGTGAACACAATCAATTTTTGATGGGAACCTAAGTACACAGGTTCTTTATAGAGCCTGACTATCTGCATGTGGGAGATACCAGTACTGTCTCTGTTCTTGAACTCAGTGCCAGGCACTACTGTTTCAAGAAAATGTCTCTTTAGTCCTAATAATGAAGCAGCATACTCATTGTGGTCTTGGTAGAATCTGAGAGAGGAGAGACTGTTCTTGGCACAGAAGTAGTCTTTAATGATTTTAGCTGGAATTCAGGTCTCTCAGAAAACTTCTGAGTGTCAAAATGCTACATATGAGTGTGTATATAATAAAGTAAGTAGTTACCTGCCATAGAATTCTGTTGTAACATTGAACCACAGTAGAAGGGATCAGCTACCATTGTCTGCATTCCTACAGATAGCTTTATTATCTTGGAAATGTTTCATTTATGAGCATATTGAAAAAAAAAAAAGGAGTTTGAATATTTAAATAGCGATTTATAACCATTGCTTCTGCAAGGGATTTTATGGCTCTTTTCTGAAGAAATACATTCAATCAGTTATGCTTCCACTGTACTTACGTTCAGTCTCGTATTAAATAAGCCACTGTGTCAATGGCATATTCAAAATTCTTGGCATACCTAGACAGATCTGACTCTAATTTGTTGAAAGCATGATATTTTTATTCAAGAAACTGATAGAGAAGACCATATTTCTGTGATATATAAGTAGTAATTTCCTTTTCAAATAATAGGGTGTTAAAATAATTTCAAATAATAAGGTGTAATGAAAACAAAATTTGAAATGTGGCTATTGAAAGCTATAAAAGAAAGTGAGACCTAGGGGAAATAGTGGCTCTATATGCAAATGCAGCTCTAAAAGCTGCAGAAGTGCTCTTGCAGTTTTTATTTAAATATATATGACTTAAGATTATGTATAAATTTAACTTTGTATTCAAGCATTTACATTCTTGTCACCCTGCAGCTGATAAAAACTAGAACATGCATTTCTTAGCAAAGTGGTGCCTATTGTCAGGTATAGCAACCATCACAAATATTTTAAAAGCCAAATACAACAAGGGGAGGAAGTGTTTGAAGTATGCAGGAGATATTGCAGGAAGCACCGGGGTGATGCTAAGAAAATAGTTGGAAATAAATGTACAATTAAACTGTGTAAAGTACTAGCACAGGCTAAATCATCCAGTGCTAAAAGCAGGTTTACTGAATGAATTCATCAAGCTGTTTTATCCTAACTGCTGTTCTAGGAGATAAATCCCCTTCAGTACCTGCAAAATCCATCCAATATATTTTTAAATTGCATCTTAACTGAGACTCAGTGCCTCATTTATTTTAAATGGGACAACTTGAGAAAACTAATTAATAGTGACTTATAGTATGGTAAATATAGTGTGTAAAAAATTAACTAATTCCTAGAAATGGATACTTACATTCTTTAGATATGTGATCTGCAGCATAAGGGTCATTAGTTAGAATTAAATGTAGAAAGTCTAACCAAATATTGCTTGCACAGCAAATACAGTACTGTGTTGCTGCTTATTGTACAGTACTCACCATGTGTGTGCTACTTTCCTATAAACCTTCTGCACCTTGCTAGCCATTCCTCTCTAGTTGTTACCTAGTAAACAAGTTTGCTGGATTAACCTGGTAATTCTAAATCTGCTATTTACCCATTAGTTGAAGAATATAACAACGCAATGAAGAAGCTCTGGCTTTTGCTGTGATTCTGTTAGCGCCCAATTAAAATAGTGTGTATAGGGTTATAATTTTCCTTAGAGATGTCTCCAGTGATTTTAATGAAATTCTCTTTAGGCTGTTGTGGCGATCAAGGAAAGTTTGTCTTCTGCTTATAAATTCTGTTTGATATTGAGGATTCTCCCCATTAAACTCAGTTTTAAATATAAGACTTTATTGCCTTTTCTGCTTTCACTTGTCTGCATGCTGAACTGAAAACCACAGCAGGCAATAAGAGGAAATCTTGCACCTGAGGAAAAGGTAACAGTCGAGGAGCTTCAGAATTTGATGGTCATCCATTTAAAAAAAATGTGACCTTGTCAAGGTGACATCAGGAAAACAAGCATTCAAGTCTGAATGCAAGGCCCATGATAAGTGGAAGGAAAGAATACACATCTGGTGGATGAAGGGGAGGATTAGATCACCTAACAAAACAGATTGAAGTCAGGATGCATACCTGAATGAAAAACTTAAGACTCTTTCAGTAGCTAATAGAGGCTCTGAAAAGCAGATAGGAGGCATGATCTCTGCATCTTCTCATTGTTTTAATCCCAAGAAATGGCCAGTGACAGCAAAGAAAAAGGCCAAGATTTTATTAATGTCACTCTGCATGGATCTGTTTATATGTGTACATATGTGAAGGTGTATACGTATGTATATGTGTATAATGGTTTAGATTGGTGGAAAAACATTGGTTTTGTAATGTCTGCAAAACCTGTGTATATGTTTACCCTTCTTATAATGTTTCCTTAAATAATGATGAATCCCAACCTATCATGATATTGAGGGTCTGAAAAAGGTGATACAAAACCAGTGGAATGTCTGTATAAAAAATCTGCAGTGATCTAGGTCAGGAGCAGCTTGAGATTGCATTTCCATGAAGAGCTGTCAGTCAGATGCCATGTGCCCATGACAGGACTGAAGCAATAGGCAAAGGTGGCCACCCAGCACACCCGCAGTGTCTCGTGAGCAGAGTGACAGTGTCCAAGTGGAAGAAGCCTTCTGGCCTGGTCCAGCAGAAGTGAGTGCTCAATGGACTGTAAGAACAGTGAACTTGGAAAGCTAAAATTCCTGAAATGAGAGGTGCTAGGAAAGCTCCATATCTTCCTTACCTGTAGTCAACTATAAAGTTTCAGATGCTTTTTTTTTCCCATGTGTTCTCCTATACCTAGTAACATTTCCTGAATTTACTGAGCAACAGCTGCTCTTCAGAGTGATCTGGGGCTGCTCTGGGCATTCCATTCAAGAGTGGGAATAGCATTAAATTGTGTGAGATTTTTATTGGAGAAGGCATTTTTATTTAAATGCCTTCTTGGATCAGGGCCAGATATACTCAGTGCTTTGCAAAATTGAGTTTGCAATGAATCAATGAGAAATTTACGGCTATGTCAATACTAATAAATTAAACAGTACTAAGGATTCTTTTTAGACATTGGAAAGTGATCATCTGCACTATTAAATTCTTAGAATGATCCCTAGTGTGAATTTGGTCTTGGCTAAGCAGCATTTTCTCAGCAGTCTCTGGGCACCTTTCACGAACTAATTTGATCCAATGGCCATTTCCATGAGACTGTTGCATGCAGCCATACTGTTTTAGAGGCTGGAAAAGCTTAATATAAGCTAGTTAACCTGAATGACAGAGAAAGGTCCTGGGCATGTTTAATTTAACACTATAGCTGTGGACCGTAATTATGTGCTTATTTGTGCTGGTTTTATGTGGAATGCAGAAAGGTTGAAAGGGGCAAGATCATCTCACCACCCCTCTGAGTCCCATCTGAGGGTAACTCAGAAGATGGCAAAATAGCTGCTTAACAATTTTGTCCGTAGCCCTTGCTGGCACAGGTACTTTGTCCATATTGCCCCATGCAGATAGCAGGTAGAAGTACTGGCTGGGACAGATATTGAGAAGATTGTCTATATGATTCCCCACAATGCCAGTGGCAAGACAAGGCTGAAGCTGCTGCTCTCGTGCAAGCCAAGGTGTGTTCTAGTGTAGTCCCCCTCCCAGGAGTGCAGATAAGAATGTGGATCTCATGTCTTGAATCCTCATGATTCATTCACATAAAATCCATTTATTCAGACTCTCACACTGCATCTAACTGGAAAAAACTGTGAATCATTGCTTGGCTGCGTGACTCAGAGCAATGAAATGAAGGGTGTGAAGCTTGTTCACATAGCAGTGCCACTAAAATTAGAAAGGCCACAGTGGTTCTTTGTGGTTGGGAGACACATTTCCTTCCTGCCTGTAGTTGGCTGGAAATCTTTGAAGCTGCTTGCAACAATAATAGCCTTCTTGTACAGAAGATTCTCCTTGGCAGCAGAACTTGCCTCCTGCTTTCATGGCAAAGCTCTGCAGAGGAAGCTGCCAGCCAACCTGCCAGTGATGTCAATACAAAAACTGTGTTTGTACCCATATAGTTTTGAAAAATGGGGTTAGAAATAAAGGCAGGGAGAGAGCAAATGGTGATGATTTCATAGGGTAATCTGAAACAAGTGGTCTTTCTGCCTTTGGGAATCATGTAAATTGGTCATTCCGTTATGTTAGCAGCCATTGTTGTGCAACCAACCATTATTCATCTCATATGATTAATCAGCCTACAAATGAAACTCATACCAAAATGTATTACAATTTTGTTATGATTA
>JAVHNF010079860.1:0-13579 GCA_034783455.1 Micropsitta finschii | reverse complement strand
AGAAGCTGTGGCTGCCCCATCCCTGGCAGTGCTCAAGGCCAGGTTGGACACAGGGGCTTGGAGCAACCTGCTCTAGTAGAAGGTGGCCCTGCCCGTGGCAGGGGGTTGGAACTGGATGAGCTTTAAGGACCCTTCCACCCCAAACCAGTCTGGGATTCTGTGATATAAGCAAAATGCATAATGTTATATTGCCAAAAATATGAGGTATCGTAACACAATGTACTATAATTCTTATCTTTTCTTGACATAATTTTTTGTAACATACGTCATGAATTGTTAAGTGGTATCACTAGCATCTCCAAAATAAGCTTAGTTTTCCTGCAGAATGACTTTCTGTACTGATAAACAAGTATTTGATTTCATACTTAACCTTTTCTCAGCTGTGAAGTTGCTAACAATGCCTCTATCCATAGGAAAATGGAAGACACACATCAAAGCTCCCTTATTCTTAGGGACTTTTATGATCACCTGTTCTTGGGCAGTATCTTCTCTATGTTTCAAACACACTTGAGTGATATTTGCCTGAATGGGAGCCTGTTTGGTTTTGTGTAAGGGCAAGCCAGGGACAATCTGGTGATTTACACTTGATTTTACTTGCATATCTGACCATCCTGAAACTCACGGTTTTTGCTGAAACAAAAGGTTTTAGAAGAGAAGTGGTTTAGATTGAATCAAATATAAAAAATGGCTTTCTATGACCTGAGCACGTAAGCTTCACATCCATGCATTTCTTGTCTTCCTGTGTCAAACACGAGAACAAATACTGGTAGTCTCTCTCGAATATTGATTTTGATCCCCCTTTCCATCTATGCCTTACCTTTTTCAGTCAGTGAAGTAATGCCTGGCAGTTCTCAAGGTTACATCAGTCCTGTATTAAGCTATGAGAAAATTCTCCCAGTAATCACTGGGAGTGATAATAACTGGGAGTAATAATAGAGCTTCATAAGAGTGTTAGCACTCTAGTGACTACCCAAGAATTACATTTCAGCAAAATGCTTTGTTTTGCCTTGACTTTCGTACCTTCCTATTGTGCAAAGCGTGTAGTTATAGACTTGTGGGTTCAGGTGTGTCTTTCAACTGGCCAAGCAGATGCTTTCTGATACAATGTCACTAAATTGGACTCCATTTTGTCTATCGTAAAGCCTTTGACAAAAAGCTAGTTTTAATAAGATCTGAAAAAAATATGTCCTGAATAGCTTTATTTCATTCTTCCTTTACTCCAGCAGGTTCTCTCACTGGGCTTACATGCAACAAGCAAGGCTTAACTCACAGACCAATTTTCTGCAAGGTCTTTCTGTAGCCATCCAGTGCTGCATCCCATTTGCATGAACTGCGCCAAGTCTTTTGGTGCCCTGGGAGTGAGAACCATGCTCTTCAAAGCTGAGACACACGCCAAGGCCACCCACTTTTAGGAGGAAATGTGCATTTGCAAACTGGAAAATAAACTGATGCAGCATCATGGCACAGGGCACTGGGCAGAGTAGTGATAACGTGGAAGCTGGCCTGAAAGGCAGTAAGGAATTGGACTGTCAGAAGTCTGGGGAGAACCATGTTGTTAATCTGTAGCATAAAGCTCTGACTCTTGTCAAATTCTCAGCATCTGTTCTTTAATACATCAAATTTAGTCACTTTTGTTGCTTCAGTATTTCAGGTCATCCAGAGAGCAACTGATGAATAGCCTGACTTGCCTTTCTGCAGATGTGCACAGTTGGATTGTGTGCCCTACAGGGCCAGGAGTGGAGAAGCTCCCCTCCAGGAACTGTTCTAGCCCTGGGTTTTATTCAGTATGCCAGCCACAGAGAGGAGGCTGATTCTAGTTGGGGGGCATCTTGGTGTCTCTGAGCCAGAAGGAAGAATGCCATGCAGATCCTAGTGAGAGAGCAGGGCTAAATGACACCCAACCCTGTACCAACCCCAGGGCAGGGAAACAACAAAGGCTCTTTCACGTCCCAACTGCAACTCCGATGAGCTGTGGTCCAGCCTGTCTCATTCCTTCTTGTGCTCTCGTTGCCTGAGCAGTAGCTTGGATATCCCTAAGTAGCATGCTAAATATTTACATCTTTCCAGAAGTAGATGGCAGTGTACAACACAATCATCCTAGAGGTAATTTAATCCCTCATTCATCTTAAACCACACTCATGGAACTCCACTGCCAATAGCAGTATATGGGTCTATGTCAATGTCTATGTGAATGAATTGGATTTGTTCTAGTTTTCTGGCGCTGGATCTGAACTGATGCTTTGTAAGGTATCACCTGAAAATATAAGAACTAAGCTTTTGCTTCACAGTGTGTATGACTGTCATCCTCCTGTTCCTCCCTTTCATATTTTCTGTTTCTATTTTGACACATCTCTGCCATTTCAGGAGCAAACTTTTCACATGTTCTTCACTCCAAGAGGTCCGTGTTTCAAAGGAAATGACACCACTGCTTCATGCAAAGAGCCATATGAGCTGGGATCTCTGTGCAGATGCAGACATAAATGTAAATGCAGCTGACTTCCGAAGTCAGAAACACATGCAGGAGATGTTTTTGTTGGCAAGATTATTTCCACTACTGGACTGCAGAGATCATCCCCAGTATTTTGTACTGAAAATTTTACAGGGCTAGAAGTGCTGTGTCAGATGATTTTGGAAAAGAGGCTTTTACTCATTTTGTAATTGTGTGAGAATACTTAATTCTGCCTTTTCTTATGATGGAGATAGGTAACTCCCCACCTTTTAAGAATTTTTAGCTTGTCGGAATGTGTTCTGCTTCTTTTTACAGGGGTCTTTTATCAATCAGATCCATTTCTCAAACTCAAAGACAGATTTGAGCATGAAGGGCTAATGCTAGGTTGAAGTAAAAGCATTTGTAGGCACAAGTTACTTTCTGGATAGATGAATATTCTGGTATGAAATTTGGCCTTAAGAGTGTTAAAAAACAATTTCACCTGCTGACCTATTTAGGCAATTTACATATGATTTTCAAAAGAGACTATTTTCAGCAGTGTGGGGTTAATACATTTCATTTCTATGCTCAGTTCATTCTCATCTTGAATCTATGAACAGTCTAAGAATTATTTAAACATCAAGAAGTATGGCATTAACCATGACACAATAGAAAACATAAACATGCTGAATGTTCAGTATCAGCATGCATTATTGTTAAGTGTGCGTCTGGCACTTCAGGTACTGTCTCACCCTTCAGCACAATAACTCGTGCTTAAAAACAAGTCCCCAGGTAACCTGAGTCCTTAGGTGACACTGTCCTCCCTCGAGGACAGGGAGGACTTCGTGGCAGAGGCCTCTGGCAGTAGGTGGAGATATTCCTGGGCACAGGGAGCAACTAAGGCCTGGGAGCAAAGAATATGGGGTTCTGGAGCAGGGGCTACTGGGCTAAAGCTCTTTGGAGTAAATCCACTTCTTATTATCCACACTTTCACAGCACTGCTAAATCTAAATGATGTTTTTATCAGTGTATTTATCATCTTTAAAATGGCCATAAGTTTGCAGGTTTTCACAGGTAGTATCTGTGAGAGTTCGACACAGACAACAAAATTTCTCTGTCTCACTGTTTTTTTCTGATAGAAACCTTTACTTGTGGAAGTAGAATAACCTTTGCTCTCTGAGAACAGTAGTCATCCTATTGCAGTCATTCTCATAAATGAGGCTTTCAAGAAAGAAGAAATAAGACTTTTACTTCTGAATCAATAGGGACCTTTTTTGCCCCCAAAGTAAGTGGAACAGAACACAAGGCTGTATTCTTCTAAGTGGGATACTATTGAACCCCACTGAAGCAAAAATTCAGCCTTGGAAATCAGTGAACCTTTTCAGATCTTGCTCTTAGTCACTCTCAGGCTTTGATACAGAGATACAACATTATTTTTAAATTATTCCTCAAAGTTTATGGCTTGTTGTAAAGCTTGCACATCATACAACATGTACATTGTAAATTTAAGCTGGTGCCAGGGGAGGGATTTTTACCGTGCTCTTGGAGAACAAGTCTTCAGGCCCTGGAAAAGAAAAGTTCAAAACTGTAAGATTGTGAAGAATTTGGAAATTGCATTTAACTGCTTGAAAATAGAGAAAACTGTGTGTTTCCCTGGGCTGGGTTATGTGTCTGTTGTACTGCTTTGTTATCAGCTTTATTGGTGTCTGTCCCTGAAGCAGAAGTTGCTCTGATACAGAAACTAAATGGTGATGTTGGTACTTTGTCCCTTTGGGATTTTCAGCTTACGCTTGCAAACATGAACTGAATGAGTTCGCGGTCCTTGAACAGCTCTGTCTCCTTGGCAACTCCAGAAGGAGAAAACATGTTGGGAGTGACTTTACAAGCAGAAAGCTACTCTACCCCTGTGTATATTCCTGCCAGTGAAGAATTTAGAATGAGTCTGCCCTGCCAGTTTTTACTGAACCGTGGCACATGTCTTGATACTTCAGTCAGCTTTTTCAGGCACAGGCAGAAACCTCTGTGCCAGTTTTGTCTCTTGATAATTGCTGAAATGACTCTAGATAGTATAAATGCGAAATCACTTCTCATGTTTTGAGCAGCAAGGTACACTGAATCTGCTTGTTGTCCCTGGAAAATAGGAAGAAGGCTGTGACTACAGATGCTTCATAAACTGGATGTTTCAATAGCAGAACATGCTTTTCAAGTGCCTGGTTTTTTGATCTTCCTTCTCACTGCGTAGCCAAACACACATTTATATCAAAGACATCTTTTTGATGCTGCTTTTTATGAAGCATATCCCTGCAGGAGATGCCAGTAAAGGGTTTCATCTATGTGAAGTCCCTGTAGGTTAGAACACAGCAGGGCTGCTAAAATGATTCTGCTTGAAATGCAGTAGTCGTATTTGGTTTATGTTTAGATCATTGCCCAAAGTGAGAAGCTCCAATATACTGTCAGTGCCTTTTACTCTCTTGAAAAAGTATGTTGGGTTCCTCCTCTGACTTTCTGAGCCTCAGTTACTTTTTCCAAGAACAGTGTATTAAATTGGTGGCTTCTAATCCAAATAATTTAGACGGGTCCTTACAGGACACAGTACAAATGTGCTGGAGTTTGAGATGACAATTTGTATATCTTGATTATGATTTTCAGAGTTGTACAAACAACCTTCTGCTCAGTTTTCCGTATCTGTCAGCTGGATGCATGTGACCTATTTCCATCAGAGAATCTGCAAAGCCATGTTACCATAAAGTGGAGTCTGAACTAGTATGTCCTGACTTGTAACATAACATTACATTACTGTTGGCATTTACTCATATGGATATGAACTGACTTTCCTACAACGTTTGGTACCAGAAATGTAAGCTAACTAACAGGAAGCCCTGATAAGACTTGTGTCTGAAATCCCTGCACTTTGAAGTTGTAGACAATAGTGGAATAATGTGATGTTTGGATTGCTATTTTTAGATTACTCCTTGAACCATTTGGATTTTACAGTCAAAACCAAGACAGTAGCAGCCTGGCTGCCAGAGGGAAACCTTCAGTGAGTGGTGGCATCCCACATATGAATGTATCAGCTGGCTGTGTCCTTTGGGTAGAATTGTTCATGTTATCCTTTTGCAGTCCTCTCCCTTGCACTATTCATGTTGTCAGGGATATTGTGGAGGACTTCTAGCACAGGCTATGGGAGCTTCACAGCAAGGTGTTCTCAGGGTGGTCCCTGCAGTTACAGACAGCTCCATATCTCTATTTGTGTGGTTTGTGATGTGCAGGGTGTAGGAGGGGGTGAGAGTGGAAGAGTAGGCCCAGCTGAGTATATTGGGGTTTTAGCTGCTGATGAATGGATTGGTGACAATAGAATTTAGCAATTTAAGTATTGGCATAGTAGTAAATATTGAATGAGGAGTTATTCTTGATGTTGCCCTGAAGAGCTGCTCCCATGACCCTCTGAGGCATATTGGAGTCATCTGCAGACTGCACCAATTGAAAAGCAGTGGCCCCTGCTTGGAAAAGGAGCAGATTGCCACTGGAACAGTGTCACAGATGAATGCAGGAAACAGAAGTGTTTATAGGGTCGTGGAAGTGTCTAACATTTTGAGGAAGGACAGGCTGGAGTCCAAACATAATCTTATGGGGTATTTTTGTTTAGCTTGTTCTTTTAAAAACACAATAGAGAACCCCTTTTCTGTTTTGGAAAATATGGTAAGAGCAAATCTAGCTGCATGGGTACAATCAGAACGAGCTGGCAGAGCTGCACTTTTAGGTCTCATTCCTGCATAGCAAAGCCACCATCTGATAAACTTTATGGACATGCCCATTTCTGTCAGTCACTACAATAGGCTGAAATCCTGCCTGAAATCCTGATGAAACAGTATCCCACATGGCAGCTGTCCTGACATGGTAAGTAAAATAGCTAATTATCACCATGATCGTGATCAAGCAGCTGATCTGAAACAGAGCAATAGGCTAAAACTTTGGGTTTGGTCTTGGAGCTTAGAGAAGCTGTGAAAAAGGAGAAAAGAGAATAGTTTGGAGGTGATCCAGGGAGCAGCAAGAGTTAGGAAGTATCGACTTCAGCGGCTCTGGGTTGAATCCAGAGGAAGTGGCTTTAGAAGTGCTGGTGAGCCCATTTTTGAGAAAAGGGCTTGAGAGGTGTGTTTAAACTTCTGATTACCTGTGCAAGAAGCATGATGACTGACACAAATGTTGGAGTGGCAGAAGTGGTGCTGAACTGGCTTTGGCTGCAGAGCTGTTCCTTCGGTTGTGATGGAGCCCTGCATTCCCAACGTGTGGTTTGCCTTGGAGCTCCTAACTCCATTCTGGATGCCCGAGGAACTGTTTCTGTTGCTTTATAGAATCATAGAATCAGAATAGTTAGGGTCGGAAAGGACCTTAAGATCATCCAGTTCCAACCCCCCTGCCAAGGGCAGGAACATCTCACACTAAACCATTCCACCCAAAGCCTCATCCAGCCTGGCCTTGAAAACCACCATGGATGGAGCATTCACAACTTCCCCGGGCAACCCAGGGAAGTGGAATGTGCCTCACCACCCTTACAGTAAAGAATTTCTTCCTTATATCCAGTCTAAACTTCCCCTGTTTAAGTTTTAACCCGTTACCCCTTGTCCTGTCACTACAGTCCCTGATGAATAAATAGTCCATCCCCAGCATCCTTGTAAGAATGCATACTATTTTTTCAACCTGGCCTGGAGATGAGTCAAAGCTGCTTACTGAAGGAAGCTGTGGTTTGCGAGGCTGTTGTTAGAGAAACTGGCAATTGTAGTGATTTAGATAGGGTACAGGAAGATGATTTGGTGGTTACGATGCATGTATGTTATTTGGGAAATCAGATACTCTTTTACATAATGCTAGACAGTCCTCCCACACCAAGCTTTTCAAAGGCTCAAATTAATACCAAGTCTTCATGCTGAATATATCTGAAAGTAGAAAGCAATTTATTCTCATTTGATTCAGCTGGAATTGTGTAATTATTTCAATAACGGACACAGGCTTTCTCACAGAAATAACATGCAATAACAACTATGCAGGTGAGATTTCAACCAAGTAGTGCCTGAGGCCTCAATTCCTCATATAGAGGCTTTGAACCCTCCTGGGTTTGCTCTAGATAGTGCCAGGTGACTGTGGCCACAGGGATGCTCATCCTCTGCAGTTTCAAGCAGAATAGCCATGGCTGAGCTGGAGAAGAGCAACTCCTGCTGCTGCTGCCTCTGAGTTTATCCCAGCTTTATCCGTACACCACGAGTGAAGGAGTCCAACTCATGCTCTGATACTATGCTTTTTCTCATAAAGGCTGGTTATTGAGCTGTCACTTTAAGTATGACCCAAGTGACATCTCTAATGATATCATCAAAATCTTTTCCAGAGGTTTCAAGGAAAGATAGAGAGGTAAGGATCTGGTAATGCTGAGACCTGAAACACATTCAAAAACAGGTAGGAAAATCAGCCTAGAAAAAGCAGTTAAAATTAGTGGATATTAAAAGATAAATACCCTGGGGGAGTTTACTGTATGTTTCACCTTCTAATTGTAAGACCTCTTAGACCAACCTTTCTTTTAATTTTCATAGAACTCCACTATGAGCAATAAACACCAAACTGAGATAAATTAGCAAGTTGGATTCATTACACCATCCAAACAAGTTCTCCTGGGCTTATTACGCCTTAAGAGCTTGACACTTCCCTGACAGCCTCTTTCAAGTTACCCCTTCAACAAACATGACATAAACTTGGGTCTGCAGAGCATGAAAATTTATGTGAGAGAGCAGCTATTTTAAGAGATGGGAATTCTCAGATCCACCAGAAAGGTGAAGTATCAAGTACATGATTAATTTTTCAAAAGGACTTCACAGTGTAATAGTCTATTGGCATCCATGGTAAAAGATAACTGCTTCCTGCTTCAACTTTGTCTTTTTCTGCAGTGCAGTGAATGCCAGCTCCATTCCAGCACTATGCAGCATTTCATAATATGCAGTTGCTTGTGAGTCCTGATTCAGGTTTCGCTCTCGCAGGATGCAGTGTTTCTCATTAAGCTTCTGCCCAGGCTCTCCAGAAATAATGCAAGCAGCACAAATTTCCCAAGAGCTGCCAGTCAAAACAGGCAGCTCTTGCAGCAACATGAACTAATCTGCAGCCACGCTGCTTGGCTTGCAGATAACAGAACATCTCGGCCAGGACCTTGGGTACTCATTGAACAGAGGGAACTGCTGCTCGTGGCACACATTTTATTCAGTATGAGTAAAAGCATACGTGATTCTTGGCCAGTGCTGTCTACCAATCAGACATACAACTGTTCCACAAAGAGTCTGATTTTCAGAGATGTTGAGAATTTTTTTTAACTGAGTTGCTATGATGCTGTCACTTTAACTACGTAACACACTGCATGCAGACTGTGACTTTCCTCCAAGGCATTCTGTGTGGCTTCCAAAACTCATAAGAGGAGTGCTACAATTTCTGCTCTCCTGAAGACCAGCATGGAAACTACTGCTTTGGGCTGTTTTGTCAGTTTTACTCTGTCTGAAATTTAACAGATGTAATATGGCTGAGTTTATTGACAAAAGAAATCTACTTTTCTACCATTTTTTTCCTCGGGCATTTGAAGACCTAAATATTTAAAGACCTAAAACTGTTTTAGGCTATGTATTTGTCAGGTCAAAGTAACTTAAATGACTACTTGCTTAGGGACTAGTCACTTAAATGGACATGTTCACTTTATATATTATATGTAAGTGTTGCTGGTAATATGTAAATGTTTAGGACATTTAAGGAAGCACATAGTTAATAAAAAGAAAATGAAAAAAACAGCTTATACACACAACCAAGGACTTCTGTAGTCTATGATGTAATAAATCTATAATGAATGTCTGTGACAGGAACTCAAATATTTACTCATATACTGTACATAATGCTACCTTACCTAGGAGATGTAAAATGTCTTAAAGATGCAATAGCCTTAAAGAAATTCAGTAGAGCAAAAATACAAATTCTCAGAAAGCTACTGTATTTGTTGCACTGATGTAGGGAAATACTTTTCAGTAAAAGTTATCCTCTAAAAGACCTTGAGGAAATGGAGCAGATGGTTCCATGTCCTATCCCACTTAAAATTCAAAGTGGGTTTATAAACACTCAGAAAAAGCAAAATACTATTTCCCTCAGTCTTTTATGTAAAGAAAAAAAGGTAAAAGATGTCTTTTGTTAGTATTCAAATCACAGTGCATTTATTACGGAATTCCAAAATATCAGATTGACCTTTTCTTTTTTCATTAAAAAAATTTTCAACACAAAGCTATACAGTGGTTCGATATGCCTTGCTATTAGGACTACTTGTAAGTTGGATTTCTGTACTGATACACCCCATAGGATACGGAAAAATTCCAGTTTGGGATGAAATAAGGTAGACCCCTATATAGTCTGCAGCATTTGTCCATGATAGACAGTACCTCTGCTTGGCAGTACAATCTCCATAGATCATTACACCTGCCAACATTTTTAATGAAGAAAACAGTAGGAGTCCTGCGGGACCTCCTGTGCATGTGCTGACGGCTGTGCCTGCACCACAAGTACAATATGTTCTGGACACCCTGGGCTCTCTATGCCTGCACAGATTGGCCATGTATCACATGTATTTTGAGTCTGCTGTGTCCAGAAAACAGTGTATGCGGCCATTCAACTGAAAATCTGGTAGGTTACTGATAAAAATAGGATTCTGCCATTCAAGCAGAATTGGCAGGTATAGGGAATAACTGTTCTAGGAATCCTTTGTAGTTCTTAAGAGATATCCATCTGCAATATACAAGCTACAGGATCTTGGCGTCTGGTACTTCTCTGCTCTAGTTAAATACTCTTTTGCTCCTTGGCTTCTACCATATTTCCAGAAGAGGAAATAACATCCCTTTCCCTCTCGTGGTTGGTGATTGTTTTTCTCTCAATCTGTAGCTTTGTTATGCATCAAAGCAAGCCAAGGGCCAAAAGTGATTTGTAATCCTCAGAACATGCTGTTTTTTCTAGACATACTGCTTAGTAAGGAAATAAACTAGTAAGTGATAAAAGATGCAACATGGTGCTTACCACCCTATTTCAGCACATTAAATGTATACAATCTGCACTTCATTCCAACTAAAAATAATGCTCAGATTAATACAGCTTTCTTTCCTATATTAAATAATCATTACCACGAATTACAAAGCAGGAAAAGTGTGGTTCACAGTGTCTGTCACTCCAGAGTTCTGCATTAGTATGGATGCAGACAGTTTGATGGAGTGGATTGAGCATACACCCAGCAGTGAGAAGAGAGGCAGACCTCTGCGAGTGTCATCAACTCATTCTGAGATGCAAACCTCGTTTTTCAAGTTCATATAGTTCTATTTTGAGAGGGTTCCAGATTTAGACATCTTATTTATTTATTTTTTAATAAGACTCAAGAATCTACAGCTCTAACTGATGTCAGTGCCAGCCACCGAGTATCCAAAACTGAAGTCCCAAACTTGAGGACAGAAAGTTTGAAGGCAGTTTTGAAAATCCTGGCCTCACCTTCCCTGGGCTTCTTCATTCAGAGCAGTGTCTGAATGGCCTTACCCATCTTTGCAAAGTGGCTGCAACTAAGAAAGTGCTATATAAATAATTATTGCCGTATCTCGGAAATCTTGATGGGCATTTTCACTATTAACAACATTGAAGTTTCACGATATAATCATCCTTGTAGAAACAGATCAAGTACGTCTTCTCATTTGTCAACTATAGAATATTTTACAGTTTTAAGGCTGTGCACAACAGCAGTTTGGAAAGCTAAACATCACTGATCCATTTTACAAACAGAGACAACTGCACTCAAAAGAGAGATCTGCATTATACCACACAGACTGCACCAAATTCACCACTAGAATACAAGATTTCTGATACAGAATTTCCAGTACCAAACACTAAATCAGGCAGTTGTTTCTCATAGTATGCCAGCTTTATTTCTTGCTTTCCTTTGCTAGGTTAATATGAAAGGTAGTTAAAAATACATTCCTAGTATTACCTTGCCCCTCCAGTGATTTATATTCTTACTGTTGCGATACTACTCAGTCATCAAATAAGAAAAGTGACCTGATGCATCACCAAGGGCAGGATCTGCTAGACTTTGTTGTAAAGGGTGAGCAAATTTGCAGCAGGTATTCTTAGTACACTTATAAACACATAATTTTGCTGCATACTGTGTAATTCTGGATCTCCATTATAAAGAAGGGAAAAAGATCTATTATGGTTAATGGAATTGACTGGTTTTGCAAAACTGAACCACTTAAGATTCACAAGCATGCGTCAGTTGAAACAGCCCGATGGGCACTGGGTCGTAGCACATTAAAATGGCATTATGCTGCAATGAAGCCTCAAGATGCAATTCTTATTTTTTTTGTCCTAGAGCTGATTTTTTAATCCGTACATGTCTCACACACATTGCTTATGGACTCTAAGCCAACAAGAGTGTACCAGCAGGATGGTGGCTGTCCAGCAGAATCCAAGGCAGGCGGCAGGATGCCATCTGTCTAAGCCAAGTCACCACAGCACCATGGCACATTAAGCACAGGGGAATTTAAAAAGTCCTCTCAGGTCTTTCAGTGGTCTCAAATGTAGGATAATGTAATTAAAAAGAGGTTTTCTGCTCAGGTATCTTTTCTGAGTATCTCACTAAACTATTCTAATTTTTCATAACTGCAGTCATATTTATCAAATCAGCTAATGTAAGCTTCTGGTGTTGCAGGAAAAAATATGCCTGACAGTCTTCACATTTTTGAAGGAAAAAGAATATCTACCAAATTGAGGAGATGTTTATTTTACTCCCCTCACATTTCCTGCTTCCCTGTTTACAGACAGGCTTTCCCCACAATGGGCATCTAGCAATGTGGCAACTGCTTTACACAGAAAAGTAATCTGGGCTCAGAAAGACACTAGTTCACTATTCTGCTTTTGAAATGCATTTTAGCGGCCGTGAGGAAGAAGGGAGGAAGGAGAAACCTTTGGGGTTTAGTGTTTAGCATGGGATTACTTTGCTTTTTGCTGACCATTGAGAAACATCAGACTTCTCCTTAGTAGTCATTATGTGGGTGACATGTTCCAGTGGGAAGAAACGTGGCGATGAGGATCTAAAGGATGCAGCTCCCCACAGACACCCCAGCAATGTTTGGGGCAGCACAGACCCACATCCTCCTAGCAAAGGGAGATGGGCCCCAGACTCCCCTCACGCCCTGGGGTCCTTGGCCCCTCAGCACCCAAGGGCTCAAGCTCCCCTCAGGACCCAGTGTCTGGCATCCTTTGGCTCCCCTCGCAGTTGGGGCAATGGGTGCCCCCACTTTCCCTCATGCTCTGGGGCCGCTGGTCCCCTCGGGCCGCAGGGGTGCCAGGATCCCCTCAGTGCGCGGGAACCCCCACATCCCTTCACTCTGGTCAGGCCGCCCTCACGTCCAGGTTCCTCCCAGGTTCAACCAGCTGAGCGGTTAGGAGCCTGTCTGCTGTCACCGACGCTGACACCGCACGGCCTCAGGCTCCCCTCTTGTCCCGCGGGCTCGGATCTCCGGTCCCCTCACGCTGCGGGGCGGGGTGACGATGACGGCCGCCCGCTGCCCACCAGCCCGCACGGGCCAGGCCGCCGCCCAAGGCCCCGCGGTGCGGGTAACAGAAGGGAAACCCGTTCCGCGACTGCCGGAGGCGGGGCACCGTCACCCTCGAGCCCCGTCCCCCGCCCTCCCGGCGTGCCCCGCGGAGGGGGCGGGCGGCCCATGTCCGTGATCCCGGCATGCCGTGCGGCCGGGCAGCAGCCGGAGCAGCTGCGGCGGCCGCGTCCCCTCCCTCCGGTGTGAGACAGCAGCCGCCTGCGGAGCGCGAGTGAGGAGCCGCCGCCCACGCCTCAGCTTCGCCTCTCGCCGCCGCCGCCGCCTTCTTCGCCCCTGCCCCGCGCCGCTGCCCGGCCGGCCATGCCGTCTCGGGCAAGGTAATGAGCCGCAGAGCCCCGGGGTCTCGGCTGAGCGGCACCGGCAGCAGGCAGCACTACCACCCGCGGGGCTGGAATGACTGGCAACCCAGGTGGGCAGGGCTGGGGCAGGGGGCGGCTGTGGGGGGATGCTCTCGGCCGCCGCGGGGCTGTGCTCGGCCGCGGGGCTGAGA
>JAVHNF010079830.1:6603-18400 GCA_034783455.1 Micropsitta finschii | reverse complement strand
ATGGGGCCACATGTCATTTGATGTTTAATCAAGTAAACACCCCTAGTTTTGGGTTCATTGTTAAATATGTCTGTAGTCCGCATTGGTCTAGTCCTGTGTAGCTAGACTGTGTGATAAAAGATAAGCAGGTGAAGCTTTTGGGTTCCTGTGGACCACCAGACAACAAAAGTAAAAACTATTCTGGTCTAAAAAAGATACAGTTCCTTCTGTATGTGTGACATTTTCTTTTCATTTGCCCTTTGTTTAATGTATAGAGAATCAAGAAATTATAATAGCATTAAATAACAAGGACTTAGAAACAATACCATTGGAATAATAATTTAGGCTTGGGTAGGCCACTGCTTTAAATGCTATCAATCACATTCTTTTTATTCCGGTTTGATCCCTCAAATAAGAAGTTACAGATTGAAATATTAGCTTAATTTCAATCACATTACTGAAAAACGAAACATGAATTTAATGAAGTATTTTGATTTATCAGAAAAAAAAAAAATTAAAATTGAGAACAGAATAAGATACCCCAGTTCATAAGGTTCATCTCTAGTAAGATAGAGACAGCAGCTTGTTCACACCTCCTTTTCCAAATTTACACTGATATTATTGATGGTATTAGTACCACATATAAATAAGGAATTAACCAAACATAGAGCCATATGCTCCCCTCTGCTGTGAGGCACAGAGGGGAGCCACAACACAAGTGAAGGAGAATGACAGTGAAGCCCCAAAGCAGAAGAATGGCAAGGGAAACTCCTTGACAGCATCATTCTTTCTCCCCAGCAGCTCACAAAGGTGCCTCTCCAGCAAAGCCATTGGCTCACCATCTCCTTGTTTGGAGGGTGAGGACTGAGAGAATTCACTTGCTGCAAAAATTGTCCCCTCCCAGTAAAAAAAGACCCCCGACACCTCTTTGAAAGCTATTGCTTCTCCTTGCAGAATGAATTTTGTTTTGATGCCGCAGAAACCCCTACAGTTCCTTTAATGGAAGGTCTTTTTGTGGGGACTAACAGCAGACCTGTGTCAGCTGCATCCACGGCAGGTACAAAAATGACATAAAGATCCTGGAGTTTCTTTTCCTCCTGTTCTCTTGAATACTGAATATACAATATATATAATACAATCTGGAGCTTGCTTCTGTTTGTGGGGTTTGTTTGCTTTTTTCCTTTGTCATAGGATCATAGAATGGTTTGGGTTGGAGGAGGAGTGTTAAAGAGCCCACTTTGTGCATTCGCACCAGGTCCCAGTTTAGATGCGTCCTCATGGTAGGAGAGGGAGTTGTCTGTGAAGCTGTTGGTGGGGGGCTGCTGCAGGTCTGTGGTCTGGCCTACATCAGCTGGCTGGCAAAAGTGGAAAGGCGCATCTTTCAATGCAGTCACAGTCGTGTGGCAAATCACTGACGGCCGAGCCAGGACTGATCCTGGGGAAGCTGGCTTGGAAGAGGACACAGTCTTGCCAAGCGGTGCTGCAGAGGGAAGGAAGGCAGTCTCCTCCAGCAGGGGACTGTAGTTCTTTGTGCTGATTGAAGACTCTACCAGGCCACCCTCGGGGAGCTTGGTCCCTCGCCGTGAGATAGTGAACTGATTTGGGTCTTTGCCATCCTTCCTCAGCATGTCAGGTAAAAGCCTGCGGCGTGCATTGATAAACCAGTTGCAGACCTGGGAATATAATGACATCTTAATTTCTATCTTCATTCATTTCCAACTATGTGCCATTAGAATAGTTGGATTAGATTAATGAATCCCTCCAAGCAGTTTCCTTAACTGCAGAACAAAAGAGAGGACTACTGACAAGTTCTGACACGCCTGGCAAAAGCCCTTCCCTTGTCCTGGCTCTACTGCTGGCTCCCCACTCCTGTTACAGAAAGCCTGGGGACATCTGGAGACTTCTAGCCTGAACCAAAGGGTTTAGCTTTTAACTCTGTGCACACACATTAACCTATTGGGTATTGTTCCCTATGCTTAGGTTAATTAACAACAGGAAAACCTTTTCTCTCTGAAGAGAGTCACTCCTCCCACAAACAGTTACTGATTTTCCTTGTTCAACTGACTGTGTCGACAGACATAACATGAATTACCTCATTTAAGTTTGTCCTTGTTTAAATATCAAACCAGTTTCCTGGGCGATACAAGACAGTTTATAGTTTAACGTCTTTTTTTCTGCTTACTACATAAAGGAGGTTTTCTTTATGATGTTACGCTAAGAAAATCATACTTCATAGACAATTACAAAATTTGTACTAAATAATTAATCTGGAAAAATAAAGTCCAGAACTCAGCAGGAGCATATCTGAATTTAGCACCTCACAAAACCAAACCAGGGTCAACCCAAGTTTTCATGCAGCCACCTTCACAAGAGGTGGGAAGTAGCAACTGTCAACAGCTACTCCACCAAAGATGATTACAGAAGGCAAGCATGATGCATCCAAGGGATCCTGCAGCTGTTAGTGGTATCCCAGGATGAGAATCCAAACTAACCACACAAACGCCTCATCATACCTATACTAACACACTTGAGTAGCTCTATTCCGTACAGGTTGCTCCACTAATGTTAATGGAAGTCATCAGACATGTAATAATGTATGTACGTGTTCTGCAGAAACAAGCCTGAAGTTGCAGTTTTAGTAGTGAGGAGTTCTAGGTTAAGTGGCAAATCTATCACCATAAAACCTCTGTTGACAAGTAAATACCACCTTCTCACAATAGATTACCTTTATACAGACACTTTGTGTCTTTTGGGGCCCAATTCTGCACAAGTTAGCATGCATGCTCAAATTCATGACTGTCTGTTCTCCCAGAGAAGTAATTTTATCCCGAGTAAAATAAACATCATTGTAACACACAACTGATTTGTGTTCCTCCTTAGAATTGCCATCACAATGAGAGTGAGTAACAATAAGGAAGAAAAACTCACATGCAGTGTAAGCATTTGCAATAATGACTAGACCACAGGTAAATTCAGAAGAAAACAACTCCTTTTGAAGCCAGTACTACTATTTTTAATACCTGTAGTGTGGAAAGGTGTGTTTGCCGGGACAACAGGGCTTTTTCTTGCTCTGAAGGATAAGCATTGTACCGGTGCTCATACAGCCAGTCCCGAAGAATCTGCACAGATTCCTTGGGCAGGTTGCCACGTCTTCTCCGTTTGCCTGAGCCAGCAGATGAGGAAAGATCCAATGGGACATCCATAGTATCATCATCCTCCGTTTCACTGCCTGATATTGCAACTACACCTACAATTACAAGACAAGAACAATCAGCCATCTAAATCTGTAAACTACTCAGCTCCAGCATTCTATGGTTCACACATTTTTATTACATTAACTGTCTTTACTATGAATCATGGTATGTATAGCCTCCTATACAGGATTTGTCCTGTAGTGTTAACTTGACAAGCTGTAGCTTTTCTGTCAGTTGAACAAAAAGTAGCACCAACGCTCTGTTCCTAAAGGCATTCTTCTCTTCAAACCCTCATTTTGTTCCCCTAGCAACCTTTTATCTGCTGCATGTTACCAGATAGCTTCTATCTAATACCAACATTGTCAAATTTGCTTGTTATGGTATGCATCCAGCACTTTTCTTAAAGGATAACTATACAGTTGCTGGGCAAAAGGTCAATAAGCAAGAACTTAAAACACCCAACTCAAGATATGGGTTATTTAATTTCTTCTTAACATGATGATGCTTCCCTTCTGGGAGAGACAGCTTGAAGATTTTGTAAATTTATAGCTCATTCAAAATATACTAATAAAAACTACTGGCACAAGGGGAAATTGTGCCTGCCCCTACCAGAGTGGATTTTCACTTAGGAAGGAAACAAAAAGTATAGGCAAAGAAAAGAATCAGTTGCTTAAGAGTCCATCAGTTTACTGGGAGATTAACTTAATTAATGTTTGGGTGGGTTGATTTGTTTCTTTTAAATGTACCATTTTGCATCCTGATTATTTTTTCACCTTCATGGTTTTCATCTGATATGTCAATCTGTGGAAATGTGTGTTCCGTGCTACACTTACTAAAAAGGCTCCAGATTTACAAGTTAACTGCATACCTTTTTCCTTCAACACAAAGCAAAGAACAGATTTCAGGATTTGATTATCCCTTTATATATACACCACACAACTAATAACATGAAGCTATGGTATGTAAATAAAATTAGGACAAACAGAAGTACAGTTAGGAAGACTACAGTTCTACTTCTTTGGTAGAATATACAAGTAGTACTGGACATCACAAAGAAAACCATACTTTAAATACTCACCAGGTTAAGCTTACTAGAAATGTTAGTAATCTGACCAACTGCATGTCAACCCAAATAAGATACCACCCATTTTCAAACAGTAGAATACTAATTTCAACTGAGATTATACCGGTTTTCAGAAGCCCTTTCTAGAAACTGTGTAAGGAAAACAAGCTCTTTATCTGTGTTTTGAACTTAGACTGGGGGTGGGGGTGGAGGAAACTTACTCATTCATAACATCAAAACTAAACATCTTAACAGTAAAAGCAAGTTAAATGTCAAAAGTAATTGTTTTATGCAGGCAACCCACCCATAATTCAAAAATTCTGTTTAAGGAAACAAAGTCAGCTCTGAAATAAAAGAAACATGCCCGTGAAAATATGAAAATATATAAAGCTATAGTTATATCCATAAGCAAAGAAACAGAAGGAATTAATGTCATTTAAGGAAAAGAAAACCAAACCAACCAACCAAAAAAACCCCTCAACCAAACAACCCCCACCAAAAAAACCAAAACAAAACACAAAGGTGTGAGTGTGCAAGCTTTACCTAATACTTGGGGGATGGGGAGTGGAGCAAAGGAAAACCTTTCCCCACACATCTAAACTTTAGCCAAAGTTGACGTGGTGAATTATTCTTTCCTTCCCCTCTTTATGAATAGTGCCAACATCCTTAAATGCAGTTTAAGTTGTCCAAATTTCACTGCACATTTTTGATAGGCAAGCATTCCCAGCAGGATCATCAATCTGCAATTTGGCTGGCATAGTTACTTCAGTAACTTACTTAGTATTGTTTTCGTTCTCCCAACTGCTGATTTATGTAACCGACAAACACCAAACTGACATACCGAATTTTTCCAGTGATGATTAGCTACATAAATTATCCAGTCATGGAACAGGAACAATAGGACAATATTTAAGTAGCCAACACAAGATAAACTCTGAATTATGTAAACAGGTTTTTAACTCATGTAGAAAGTATGTCAAGTTTACTTTAAAATGATTCTGAGCAAACCACTTTGTATTTGTCATAGCTTCACAGAAAATGCTGTCATGCTTGCAACCTAACCTGAGAATATGCCTTGCACAATGGGCTCCTGGAGCCATGCGGAGCACTTCTTGGAACAAAGATCCTGCACAGACAACATGACAGCTCTGCAAAGCAGCTCATCCCTTTTAAACTGAACTTTAAAACTAGCTAAAACTAGCCTACACTCTTCAGACAATGTTTTCAAGTGCAGTGTTCTTGTTTGTCAGAAACTGTGTTGCAGCACTTCAGTGGGCTGGGTTTTTTGTTTGTTTTTAAGTATAATAGGCAGCAAGTCAGGACTTTGGAAAACAGGGAGAGGCCAACAGCAAGGGCTGGAGAAGGAAGAGAAGCCAAAGCAGCTTCTCCTATGAGAAAGTTAGGTGTCTAAGGCTTTGAGAGCCATTTTTAAGCAGCATAACAAAAAAAACCTCCAGGCACACACCACCCTGTCTGGAGTAACCTCTCCAAGATCTAGCCCACAGCTAAAAGACTCCACAGACATGTCTCTGAATTTGAGAAAACTGACCTGACAGGCACAACTTCTAGAACTGTTGCTCTTTTTCACTCAAAAGTGGCAAAATACTGTGTGAATGCCAGCAGCACAAAAATGTTTTTCTATTTTGCAAACAAGGTCTTTTGCTAAGGTAAAAGTTGCCGTCTGACTAACTGTAACCTACCTAGCAAGAAATGAGTCAACAGCAGAGAGCCTGCCCTTTGACCTGCTCGCTTAGTGTGTTGTATTAATTGACACAGTAAGTTACTGACACAAAGCAGGTTTTGGCTGAGCAGGAAACTCAGTGTAGTACAACTTCTCCTCATTTAAATGAGCTCATTTAAATAGATCATCAGCCCTCTGAACTTGCGGGAGATCTCTCTGGCGCGGTACAGAATGAGCAGCAACAGGAAGTCATGACTAGAAATCTCACACTACCTCAGCTGATATATTTTTTTACTGGAGCAGGAGCCACGTTGTTGCTGTCAAGGCTCTGTTTTCATTAAAGCATTTCTGCTGATCACAACACAGCTTTGTTTTTCTGTCTTGTTAGTAATCAGGCTATTTGCTGCTGGTTTCCTGTTTTAACAGGGCCCAACTGAAAAGGCTTCTGGCCAGGCTCCACGACTGGACCATTGGCTTACTGTTATTTACACCCAGAATAAAGGCTTGTGGACAGAACGCGTAGCCCCAGCTGACCTACTAATTTATTTTGTCTTAAAAGCAGGCTAGCGCCAGGTTATTTTTGATTACATGTATTCTGGGGGAAACAAACAGAAAAACTGCTTTTACAGGCCTAAATTAAGCAGCAGAAGTTAATTTGCAGCGGTCTGGGAAACAATACAAAATCCCAGTTCTCCATTCCTGCTCACTCAGATGAGCAGTCCATGCTGTTAATGACCCAAGAACTACACGATCAGCATCCCTTCTTTATAAATTACTTTATCCTCCTGGCTTCCCAGCTGAAGTAATATACATGATTGAATGTGCTGTTGCATTGTATCACAGCCCAAAGACTTTACAGGTCCTCCTGTAATCAGCTCAGGGAAGATTACACCTAGGATCTCGAGTCTAGGCTCAACATTCAACCGTTAACAACTTGAAACAACTCGAGTAGAAGTAGTACACAGTGATGACTAAAGCTGATTTCAAAATAATCTACTGCTGCTTAAGATGACATGCTGAAATACTCTGAGGGGGAGGACAAAGTATTTGGAGAGGCTGAGACAGATGAAACAGAAGTTAAGCAAATGAAAAAAAATTTAGGCAGACTATCAGGAAAAAAAAAACCCAACAACTATCCCATTGTGTCGAGGAAGAGCTTCACAGAGGAAGTGGCAGAATCCAATTGTTATTCAAAACAGGCCAAAGTATACCACAAGGAACAATCTGCCCTCCAAAGAGTGGATGGACAAAAATCACCTATGAAAAACCTCCCGCCCCCTCAGGGTTCTCTGAATTTCTTAAGCACAGATAAACAAAACCAGTTCCCATCTAAGGCCCCAATCCTGTTGTAACCAAGTTCAGTAGGATTCCTCACATGTATAAACTTGAGCACATGCCTGTGTCTTTCGAGACTGTATTCTAAATCAGCTAATTAACAAGTATGATTGCTATCACGTTATTATTTGTAAATGAAACTATCCACAGAAGAGTCCTCGGGGTTTTAATACACAGCCTGTTAGTGAAAAAAAAAGGAAAAGCAGCCCCACAACAAAAACAACAAACACCCCCCGAACAGTAACAAAATCCAACACACAAACAAAAAACCTAACTAAAATTTAATGTGAATTTAAAATCCAACAACAAAATTAGTTTAGAATTACTTATAAGTAACCAAGACCTACAAAACTACAAGGATGCAAAAGGGAATTTCCACAGTATTAAAAATAAAAAAATAATAAATAAATAAGCCAAGCAACTTTTTCCTCTTAACAAGTTTCAGAATTGAGGAACCAGCTTATTTGTTTTCCTCTGCATTTCACAGCTTATGCTCTATCACTTCTAAAGCGAACAGATTTGGCTGTGCAATACTTTTTTCCTTCCCGCGCCCCCTAGTTCTCCCCCTTGAAACGAAACTTTTATAGGAGTATACGCAAGAAAGCTCCAACAAAGTCACTCTTTGAAACTTCCTGAATGTGCCTCAAATGCCAGGAGGTCACAAATAACTACAAGCCCAAACTTTTACAAAATCAAAGGCACCCTAGCCCTAACATCTTTTTAAAAGTTTTGGTCTTTGTCTCCTCACCTTTTAATTTCTGCCACGCAAACCCCAGGCCCATGGCCCCTCTTAAAAGTTCTCCCTCCTGCCTGTCACCTTTCATTGTTTCCATTGTTTCAGCCCAGGACTTGCACTCCTCAAAGCAGATCTCTCCCCCTCTCACACACAGACACACACAAAGCCCTCCACATGCATACCTAGAAACTACGTCAGCGTTTCTCGCACGCATTTATTTCGGCGGGGGGAGGGTGGCTGGTAAGAACAACAGTTGAAAGTGCGGGGAGTTTGGTATTTCACCAACCAGCAGCTGCCCTCGGGGAGAGAAGACTGAACAATGGAAGCAACAGCAGACAGGAAACCAGCTCACCACTGCTGTGCAAATAGGGAGCATAGGAATGTCCTAAAAATAACTGGGCTAAATTAATTTAGTGAAACCAAGAAAAAAAAATTAGTAAAATCCCAACCAAACCCCCCTGCTAGCAATAGGGTTAACAATCTCAGCCTGCCTCGGGCGACTGGAGGGTTCCGGAGCTCCTGCAGTTCGTGTTTCCAGGCACAGCAGCCCCATGCTACAATCCCGGACAGGCGCCCGGCTCCTATTCTGCGGGAGCTCCGCTCGCCCCAGTACCACCCGCTCCTTAAAACTTCGTCTTTGTGGCTTAATTCCCTTTGTGTGCTCGCCTCTCAGCTGAATGGCGCTTCCAAAACTTCTTAAGAGAGTCTACGAACCATACTAGTACACCGTGTTTCCAACAGCCCAATGATTTCAGTAACTGTATATGCATTAATTGCTCTAAGGATACTAACAATGAGCTAGGCTGCTCTTACTATAGAACCGCAGGAATGCGTAGTAGGGGAAAAACAGAACAACTCTGGAGTACTGAACATGCGCACTGCTCCCCTCTAACCCTCCACTTCGGGTAATTTAATGGTCTTTGAATACAAAACACCCTTCGTCCCACACTACCGGCTGGCAAATCGCAACTGAAGAGACACTGCGTTGCTGTAAACTTCTTTACAGCCAGCGCAGATGTGTTAAACCTGAAAGCACGTTCCGCGCCTTTGTGGCCAAGCTCTAATTTAAAGACACTTGAAGCACCACAAGCATAATGAACAACAATCCTCTAACTGTAAAGTTTGTCAGACTGAAAATTAACACAAAGAAAACTTAAAAAGCCTTGGCTTTATGAGGAAAAAAAAAGTCTTTCTCCTTTTAACCCTACCTGTGCCGAAACTTTTGTACTTTTTTCTCTTTTCCCCATTTAAAGGAATGAAAAGGCAGTAACTTCCAGCAAAACACTGAAGTCGAGGGCGCGGATGGGGTCTGGTACCCTCAGGCCGAGCCCCCCCCGCCGGCCCCCAGACCCACGCTGCCGCGAACAAAGAGCTGCCTGGCGCCGACAGGTCCCGGCGCTAGGAGTTGCGGACAACACCGCTTCCCTCACACCAAGTTGGGAAAAACGACCCGCACCTTCGTTCCCCCCTTCCCGGACGGCGGGCTCGGAGCAGAAAAGCGAAAGAAAGCGTTTTAACAGACAGAAGGGGATCGGCGAAGGGAGCGAAAACAAAACTTCGCGGAGGCAAAAGGCGGGCGGCTGAACATGTTTTTGACAGGGAGCCAGCGGCGAGGAGAGGCGGCCTCCTCCAAACAACAGCCCCGCATGTTTTGTAGGGGAGCGAAGCATCCACTGCCATCTTCCACGGGAGCTTGGCCAGGGGTAGGGTGTACCACCGGGGAGAAAACGGCCGACAGAGAAACAGGCATCGTCTGGCTTGGCAACAGCAACCCCCACACACTTCACCTCCATCCCCCGAAACTCGTCCCCGCAAGAGACCCCGGTCTCTCCTGCTGCCGAACACGCCACACCACCACTACCTTTTTTACTTTTCATCTTGATCACGAGGACAGCCGGACACTCCGCACACCGACCCAAGTTTCTCTCCCTTTGCCGGACGCCGCTTCCCCTTTAAACTCGGCACGGAGAAGAGGAAAGACGACGACGAAGAAAGAAGCAGAAACACCGCAGCGTAGCCGGGCGCCCAGTTCGGGGCCGCGCTGCTGTCACCAGGAGCCTCAGGGCTCTGCCTCCCCGGGGCTTTCTGGTGCGGCCGCTGCCGGGGTGGGTTTTCCTCCCCCCGTCCCTTTGTTCCCTTCTGCTGGCTATTGGCCCCGGCTTGTTAAAGTGAGAAAAGGCACGGGAGGAAAAGGTACACAGCGCCCGCCCTCCCCCTCCTCCCCGCAGCGAGTACGGGAGAGTAACAGAGCGCTGCACTGGCACTCGCGACTGCCTCCTCCTCCTCCTCCTTTCTCCTCCCCTCCCCGGGCTGCTGTGGCTCTGTCAGACGGCAGGGGAGGGACGGGGCGGGGGGGGGACACGTACCCGCTTGCTCATGCACACACAAGAGCACTTCGTGCCTCCCGCTCCCTCGCCTTTCTTCCAGGCAGACGTTTGATCATTAAACTGGAAGGAGAAGGGGGCGGGGGAGGGAGATTTTGACAGCTGCCCTTGACTAGCCTCCTCCTGTTGCTGCCGGACGAACCACCCACTCCTTCGCCTGAATAGAGAGAAGAAAGAGGACGGTACCGCAGGAGAAGAAGCCTTCCAAAAACCAGCGGGCCCCGCCGGCTCCCTTACCCGGTGTCCCCTGAGGGGCCTGGCGCCGCGTGCTTCGTACCCCACCCGCAATCCCCCGATGGCACCGAATGAGTCCCGTCCTTCCGGCAGTCGCCCACCCCTCCCGCGGGGAAGGCGAGCCCCGTTTCTGGGGTTATTTATACATTAGTTGGTAAAGCTTGTTTTTCTTCCCCTCAAGCTCCCAGCCCGGTAGACGTTGGTGTGACACACGCTCGTAGCTGTGAAAGCGAACAGCCTCCCATCCTGACTCTCCCGAGGGGCGAGCACGCGTTGCAGCAACAGTTTATTTTCCTCCTAGATGGGAAACGCGGGGCAGGCGAGCCGATCGATACCCCCCTCCCCAGCAAAGGGGAGATATGGGGGGGGGAGGGGACCCTTCGGCGCTGGACTCGGACTTCAAAGTGCCGAGCTGGGCAGACGCGTTACACGGAAAGGTTTCGGCGTGGAAAGGAAAACAAACCGCCGTGCCCCACAAACGCGTTTGTGTCGCTCCCACATCGCCACGTGCTGGGCCGTTGGCTGGCGAGGAGGAGCTCGGGGGAAGGGGGGTGGAAGCAAGCAAACGCTTTAAACGGCTGGTGAAATAATGAATCCCTACGGCAGTGCAGAGCTCCCTCCTTCCTTCCTTCCTTCCCCCGCCCTCCCGCTCTGGCGGCGCGGGCATCCACACAAACGCGCATTCACAGCCGAAGGGGAAGCAACAGCATTTTAACAGCCCCCTCCTCCGCCAGTACCTTGTAACTATTTTTATGTGCCGCAATTACCGCGACCTTGCTGGAGATAAAACAGCTGTTACATCCTGAAGGGGGAACGTGGTGGGGGGGCGGCTGGCGCGTCACGTCAGTTGACAAGGCCCCGGTGTGGGGAGGCCGGCTATGTTGTGTGTGACTGTTAGGGCTGCCGGTTGCCGTGCCGGGCACACTGACTCACGACGCCGCGGGCTCGCGCTGAGCTGGCGCGGGCTGTAGTTCCGCGCGGCGCTGAACCGAGCTCCCGCCGGCGGCAGCGCGACCCGGGCCGTTACCGGCCGCCCAACCGCCCTCCGCGGGGATGAGGTAGCGGCGCGCACTCGCTGGCCCGCCTCTATAGTCTTGTGGCCCGTGTGTCTTCTGTAGTACTCTGCGCATGTGGGGCTTGTTGCTGGGGGGCTGTATTCTGCCTTCGGTGGTCGTGGGGATGAAGGCAAGC